>PVHP010028080.1:0-22113 GCA_004024765.1 Zapus hudsonius
GAATTGAACCCGGGGCCTTAGACACTGGAGGCAAGTGCTTTAACCACTGAACCATCTCTCCAGCCAGGATTCTACCTTTCTTACAGAGATACTTTCATACCCAGTGTTAACACTGCTCTTTTCACGTTAGCAAGGAAATGGAATCAACCTAGATGACTCTCAACAGATGAATAAATAATAAAAATGGGTTACATACATACACACAATGGAATTCTATTCAGCAGTAAAGAAAAGTGAAATTTTTAGGAAAATGGATGGAACTGAAAAACGGTACATTAAGCGAGGTCAGAACGACAAATACCACATCTTTTCTGTTCTATGTGAGTCCTAGCTTCTTCGTGATTGTTAAATGTGGGCATCTAGGTAGATGCAAATGTGGGGAAAGGCTGGAAAACTAGGAAGAGATGGGGAAAGAGAGGCTTCGTGGGGGTGGAGTGGAAATAATGGAGGGAATGAGATAGAAAAACGGACAGTGGTGAAGTGGGAAGTGAAAGAATAAGACAGAGAAGAGGGGCTGGGGGATGAGAGGGCAGGGAGGAGAGAGGGCTAACCAGAACTAAATATGCATGAAAATGCCATAAGGAAACCCATTCCTTTGTGAGCTGATTTTAAAGATTTATTATAGAGTTACAAAAACTGCAGGTGTTTGCAACAAATCTTAGATTCCCTATTTGCTACATTCTGCTGTAATAATTAGATATTTGTCCTAGTTTTTTTTTTTAAAAAAAGTAACTTGAACTAGAGGAGATAAATTCTTAACACTTTTTAATAAGTTGCATGTAATGTTGCAAGCCTGTAAATCCCAGACCTCAAGGCACGGAGGAAGGCCAGCCTGTACCACATGGGCTCAGCAAAAGAATTAAACAAAAAAGCAATGAAATGAAGCAATACTAACAGTGTCCAATGGGAAAATCTGCCTCAAGTCACCAAATAGCTATTGCTTTGAATGGAAGCTAGTAGATAAACTACTTGTGTGAGAGGAAGGCACACATAGGAAATGGTCATGAGGCAGAAGCAGTAAGCTATGAGCGCCTAATACGGTGATATCATGACTTTGTATTTGTATCACTAAGATTAAACAAGACAACTAACTGAATGAACATCATGGTTTGGGTCTCATATTGCTATTTGGTTCTTTTGTGCATAACACATTATATCTCATATAGAGAGAAGTACCATAGAATAGTAGAAAGAATATGAGCTTTGAAGCTGTAGAGACCTCAAGTTCCATTTTTTTTCTCTCATTTACTATGTGGTCTGTGGCAAGTTAACCCATATGAGCTTGTTTCTTCATCTATGAAGTAGGAAGAGCAGTCCTTCTTAGGGTTGGCATAATGGGTAAATAAAATACAATGATTCCAAAAAAGAAAGAAAGAAAGAAAGAAAGAAAGAAAGAAAGAAAGAAAGAAAGAAAGAAAGAAAGAAAGAAAGAAAGAAAGAAAAGAAAAAGACCAGAGAAGACAAGGGACAAAATTAACTAATCCACATTTGCTTTATTCCAGGGCAGTAGAATCTCAGGCTCTTAGGCTCTTAGGACAATACTAATTACACAAACACTGGAAGCCATATACAGAAACAGAGGACACAGGGTCCCCTTCCATGTGATCAGATGCAAATTCATGTCAGGTCTGTCTGAAGTCCCTGGAATCTTCTCAAGGGTCTGCATTCAGGTTTCTTAAGCAAGACGTGCCATTCTCTGCATGAGTGAAATGGATGCCAGGTCGCTAGCACCTTACCATCAGCTCTCTAAGAGTTGCATGTAAATGACTTTAATCACTTTCTCAATGGGATCCTAGTTATTTCATGAGAATAAGTACAGTGAGGACTTTTATTATCACCTTATAATAGGAATTTCTTCTTCTTTGTACCTATTCTAAAATCAGAAGTGAGCACAATATTATTGCTATGTTATTGCTATTATTTATTATACACTGGGAATGTATAACATCCACCACCACCCAATGACTCAGAAATGTGGATGTTCCTATGATTTCCTACAGCAAGAATCACAGACGGAGAGACCGAATTCTTTGTCACGCTCACACATGTACCTTTGCTTCCTTAGCATTTGCTAATGGATTCTTTCTCCCTTGTGCTCTGCGCCCTCCTCTCTCTGCCAGTGCAGGTTTCCATTCCTTTCTAAATGGCATTTTCCTACCTTTCCCAGGCTCTGATCTCCCTCCCAAGGACTGACAGCTGGGTGGCAGATGGTGCCAATGGCCTACCATGGATTTCCTAGATTGATGAAGAAAGTTGTCAGGAGTCTGACTGCACTGGCCTGGTTCCTCATATCAGAAGCAGTTGATCACAGCAGTTTCTGACTGGAAATCATTTTTGCTGAGAATGAAGTGGTGTTTGTTGATTTCAAACATTTACAAAACCTTAGATTTTAGCCATAAAACTATTACTAATAACTTGGACATGTCAGTATCTTAAATTTCTGGGAAAATCCACTTTTTCTTAACATGCATTTTGCCAGGGAGAGAGGTATTTCACAGTTCACCATGCCCCTCTGCTTCTGTAACTGGCTTGATCACATGTGGATATGGCTTTGCACGTCTCTACCATCGCCTTAATTGCTTTGGAGTAGCAAGGATGAACGACCTACCTTCCTGAATGCTGACTATATAAACAGAGACCAAACCCTAATCTCATAATCTGAGAAATAGGATCTTTTATGAAAAGAAGGGTTGAATTTATAATCCTTACATATTTTTTAAATATTTTATTTACTTATTTGCAAGCAGATAGAGACACACAGAGACAGAGAGTGCCACTTTGCATGTGCCACCTTGTGCATCTGGCTTTACATGGATACTGGGGAATTGAACCCTGGTCATTAGGCTTTGCAGGCAAGCACCTTAACCTCTGAGCCATCTTTCCAGTTCCATAATCCTTACATACTTAACAAAGCAAAATGAATTCACTGACTCATTAGATCCAATGACTTGTCAAGATAATTCTCTGTATTTATTCTCTCAGTCAAGACACACATCAATGCCAAGTTCATTGACAAAGCTAGGCTATTGCCTTCCCTGGGGGCATGGTACACATTTCCCTTTAGCCTCCTCCCTTCCTGCACCCTAGGGAATCCCCAAGTTTTGTCTGGTTTTGAAACAGACATTAAGCTCATGCTTTACTTCCTCTCTCAGTTCAGTAGGTCAGCATGACCCAACAGAGGCTGAGAATACAACGTGAAGTGAATGGAGTTCAGGCTTCCCAGCTCTACCTCACCAGGGACCTCTTCCTACGTTCCAGTGGGAAAAAATAACACTGTTTGCATGGGATCAAGTTTTTAAGATACTGCTATGTTGTGTTTCTAAGAAATCTTATACAATCTTTAGCTCCCCCAAACCTGTATCTTTGCTTTATTAACAAAGAATGGTCATTAAAGAGTCAAACACCTACTCTTGTCCTTAAGCTACTTGTAGCTAGAATACTGAAAATATGAAAGAGTACATTTTAGTCCATGTCTTACCTAGCCAATGCCTCTGCTGAATTGATCAGAAAGATGAGAAATCCCATACAAGTTAAAAATAAGCTTCTTTGTTAGAAAATGCTTGTGGGAGGCATTCTATCTTGAGAGAAACATGGATGTTTCCTAAAATTCCTGCTTAAAGGTATTATTATAAGCAGTTCCATTTAGGAAGAGACTAACAAATATGGATGAGTGTCAAATGTTGAAGTAAAGATTATATTACAGACTGACTTGGAATAGTGTTTGCAAAGAGAGGAGAGAGACAGACAGACAGAGAGACAGACAGAGAGAGAGACAGACAGAGAGAGAGAGTAGAATTGTTCCCCTCAAAAAGTTTTTTTATGTTGAAGATTTGGTCCCCATCTGGTGGAACCAGTTATTATCAGATGATTGGATGATGAAGATTTTTGCCTAATCATTTGGATTCATGGACTAATTAATTCATAATTTGATGACATCACTGCATGAGCAGGAGGGTCTGAGAGGGTCTAGTTTACCCCAAATTCAGTCCCAAGCATCATATAAACAGCTAAGCATGACTGTACATGTTTGCAACCCTAATCCTGTGAGGAGTAGAGACTGGAGAATTACTGAGGTGCTCTGGCTGGCCAGTATGACTGAAAATACAGCAGCTCCTGGTTCAGTAAAAACTCCGTCTCGAGGAAATATGCACATGAGTGATAGAATGTTCTTCTTCAGCTTCTGAGAGCATCTATGGGACCCATGCATCTGCTCACACGTGTGCATAACACACACACACACACACACACACACACACACACACACACCAAAATATATGCATGCAAAAGTACAGCTGAAGCATAAACATATTCATTACTAATGTAAAGAACCTTGTTCCTCTACATAATATCAGTTGGTGGGATGAAGGCTTTAGGATAGGGCATTGAAGCATTTAAAATCTAAGCTAATAAAATGAAATCCACACTTCATTTATATTTTCAGTAAAATTTGAGCTCATTTATGTTCTACTCAACACAACTTTTACCAAGTTCCACTGAAATTTAAAAATAATGAATACATGCAGATTCTTCAGGGTTTGATATTTGGTGCTATGGGTTTTTGATTTTTATGAACAATGTTACCTTTGAGAGAAGGAATGCATATAAGAGTTATCTGTACTACTTTTGAAAATTTCTGAATCTACATTTATCTTCAAATACAAAGTTATAAAACATATATTTTGTGTTTTTATGTATTTGATTTTTTCAACAACGTTTCATTTGTAGACAGTTCTAATCCAGTCAGAAAAGCACTTTGCAGAACTGTGTCCCGAGAAGCCAGTTTTCTACCCATTTTGAGCACTGCATTAGGAGATGCACATGTTACTGAGTGGCTATTTAATTATAGCTAGACCCTGCTGACCCACTCAAACCTAAAGAGAAGTTTAAATTGGTGAATATGTTTATTTTCAGATTCTTTAAGGACAGCATAGCTATTTACCATTTTATTCTTTTTTAGAATTTTTATGTCTTTAACATTGAATTTAAAGGTTTAGTCAGGACTAGGAAGATGTCCCAGCAGTTAAAAGTGTTTCCTTGTAAAACTTGTTAGCCTGAGTTCAATTCTCTCAAGCACCCACATAAAGCTGAGCACAAAGTAGACACATGAGTCTGTGATTCCAACATGTCTACGACGGTTGGAGGCAGGATGAGGAGAATCCGGTGCTCACAGGCCAGCTCTTCTGGCTTCATTTGCAGTAGCAAGAGACTCTGTCTCAAAGAAGGTGGAAGAGGAACACAGAGACTTTGAGGTTAAACTTTGACATCCACATGCACTCCATGGAACACACACACACACACACACACACACACACACACACACACACACTTAAAAAACAAACACACACATTTACCCCAACAACATATCCAAATCTTCTCCATGATGAGATCACTGTCCCCATGTAAAAGTTGAACTTATCAAAGGTTTCCCTTGTGGCCCCTCTCCGGGAACTCTATGGTTGCTCATGCTTGATTGTATTCAATTATTAAAAAAAAGAGCCAAATCGAAGGATATTGTATTAGTCATTGTAACCAATCTCAAAGACTCAGAGCTCAGTCGCTGAATGGCTCTTGTGTGAGAGCATGAGCAGAAAGGAACAATCCATCCCTGATAGGGAGCCAATGCCACTCCAAAGAAATGATCTGTGCAAGTGTAGCTTAGTGAACCAGTGAGCTTATTGGAGTTGCTTGTGGGAGCGTGGCTAACTCTAAGGCAGCTGCATCACCAAGAAGCCCACCCATTATGGGGGATGACTCACTGAAGTATTCCTCGGGCTCCTGGCACAATTTGGATCAGCTCCACTGGTTGGAGCAATTGTTGACTGCATAATCCTGGTGAGGGTCTTGTA
The DNA here is from genome assembly GCA_004024765.1 of Zapus hudsonius. NCBI lineage: Eukaryota > Metazoa > Chordata > Mammalia > Rodentia > Dipodidae > Zapus > Zapus hudsonius. The sequence continues at coordinate 5,847 of PVHP010028080.1, forward strand.
ATCTCGTAAATGCTGTCTACTTCCTAAATCTTCTGAGCTTCCCTTCTCCCTACAGGAAAGAATGTTTCAATACAAACAAAATAGCTACCCAGCAAATACAGAGCCTTCTCCCAGTGACACGGATTCAGGGCAGCAATCAGCAATTGCTATATTTGCTGTCAGCAAGTGGCTAGGATAGCGACCATATTTGAGGTTCAGAGGTGGCCATGAATTCCAGCAACTACCATGTTTTTGACGATCACTGCAAATCAAGGCACTGCAACCTGACAGAAAGAATTAGCCTGTGGGATGTTAGTTCCACTCCATGCTTGCTGCTCTGTGTTTCCTTAAGAAGCTCCCAGAACACTTTCCACATGACACCCTTCTCTGTGGTTTCTTTTCCTGCTGTATCTTTGACTGGTTGATATAGCTCATGCCTTTCAATTTGTGATTGCTCCGTGCTTTGTAATAAAGATTGCTACTTTCTACTTGGTTAGGCTCCTGATCTTGTATTATTCCCACCGGCTTTCAGCATCCCTTAGTTAAAGCCCATGTTTTGTGCATTCTTGATGGTTGTTTCTGTTCCAAATTCACAGTTTTGTATATGCTGATGTCATTTATATAGAGAAAGGTGGCTCCTTTAGCACAGTGAGTCACTTTACATGGATTTTGTAAAAATTCTTTCCTACACTGCAGCCTTAGATCTCAGAAATTACTTCCCTAAATTGGCTTCCTGTTGCAGCTCAGAACTATCTCAGCAGACACATTCTCAGTTGACTATCTCCTAATGCCTCAGTAAGGTGAGCAGGTGCATCAATTCTTACAACTTTCTGTTTTTCTGTTTTGCTTATGCATGCATGTGTATGTTTTTGTAATGTGGTAGTATGTGTGGGGGTGTTATATGTGATACCACATTTATGTGTTCTTGAGGCACCCCATGGTGCTTCCCTGACACAGGGTGCACATGCCTGCAGTGGCCAGACGTGGATTGTACAATATCCACCTCTGATGCAGAATAGAAGCAAAGAACCAAAGTCCAAGTTGCCTGTCTTGGAAAGACTAGAACCCACATCTCATCAAGATGGGTGAAACCAACATTTCCTCAGCAGTGGCTTTATTCTTCAAGTTTTCTGGAGCTTAGGACACCTATAGGCTGGCCCCTTCCTGAGTCAGCCACTTGAGCCCACTAACCAATCAGATCTCCCATTACACACCTGAGTCTGATTATGCATGATTGAGCCATATAGATCTCATTAACCACACATGCAAATCTCTGTCTTGGCTTTTCTTCTTACCTCATGGCACTAGCTTCTTGGCTTCTGTGGGAAGCTCTTTATAAATGTGAGGGGGGTCTCCTTGCCCCTGGGAAGAGGAGAAATAATTCATTTCTGCCTTCGCATTTTCCTTATGGATTTCCACCTGTACTTTGTTTTGGGTGCTTTTTTGCTTTGATTTCTCTTTAAATTCTCAACCCCTTGCTATCTCTTAGTCTCATCAGGTCCACTATGCAAGAGGGGTATTGTAATTTGGGGCTCTCCTACTGTGTGTGTGTGTGTGTGTGTGTGTGTGTGTGTGTGTGTGTGTGTATGTATGTATGTATGTATGTATGTATGTATGTGTAGGGGGAAGGACTTGTTTTAGCTTGGGCTTCTCTTTCCTGCCAAATTTCCCTCTGGATCCTAATTCTCCTTAAAATAAATCTCATAATTAATAATTTACCATTTTCTGAGTCTGCATTTTACACATACACACACAAGTGCACACAAAGTTGGGATTCACAAACCTAGAATCTTCTGTACTTTATGCAGATCTCATTCCTCCCTAGACTTCAAAAAATCTCACATAAGCTCCCTCACTTTTCTGCCCATTCTTACCTGAGCCATAATTTTATAAGCCAGATCTTATGATCTGATGTGCTTTTTATGATCTCTGCTGATTCTCTTGCTTCTGCTCCCCACAGGACTAGGATTACAGTGGTCTCTCAATCTCCTCAGGCCCTCATACAAGTAGTGCTCTTAAACACTGATCCATCTTTCCAGCCACATTTTTGTATTTCTTTTTATTTCTTTTAAATTTTTATTAATTTGAGAAAGAGAGAGTGACAGGAGAGAGAGAGAGAGAGAGAGAGAGAGAGAGAGAGAGAGAGAGAGAGAGAGAGAGAGAGAGAGAGAGAGAGTATAGGCATGACAGGGCCTCATGCCACTGCAAACAAACTCCAGACACATGTGACACTGGGCATCTGGCTTTACGTGGGCACTGGGGAATTGAACTCACCCATCAGACTTTGAAAGCAAGTGCCTTTAACTACTAAACCAGCTCTTCAGACCACGTTTTCTGTTTTTCTTTGTTTTTGTCACTCATTTTCATACACTTGCTGAGACTTTAATCTCAGGTGCTTCTATAATCCATGAATAGTAGTGGCTCCTTGCACATTACTGTGGCCCTTCCCTACACGACCCTGTCATTGAGTGACTGAAAGGTCCATCCTGGAGAGAATGGACAGGGATAGTCATGTATGTCATTCATCTCACACGTTAAGCATGGAGACTAACAAGAGGGGAATAATCACATAGATAGATTTACCCTATAGTGAGATGCGATCCATCACTTAGCTTTTCACAGGTAAAATCTTTTAATGGAATGGTAATAGCACTCAAGGCTAGGATTGAAACACCATATTTCAGCAGGATATTCCTCATCTTGAGTTCAAGTAGCAGTGACACTGTGCACATAAAATAGCATGTTTCCAGAGTGTGTGCACAAAACCACCTAACAGATCAGAAAAGCTCTGTCAGTGGTTCACCAGTGCCTTTTATACTTCTAGTTTGCACCTATGTCTGAAAGAAATTTCACTATATTTTCCATTTAAATGAATGTTTCTATCCATTGGACTCATGAAGTTCTTTAGACACCTCTGAAGGCAAGAAGACCCCGTCTACAGATGATCCGAACCCAGTGTGCAAATATTGCTGAGCACATCTGAGCACTGAGTTTTCTAGCCATCCAGAAAAGGAATTTCCTCTAATAAAAATTCTCCCATATCTATGTAATGACTGAATGATTTTGTTCTGCAACACCATCATGTCCACAAAGTTCTTCAGTGACTCAGCACTTCATCTATTTTACAAAACAAAAGAAAAGGATGTGGTAGGAGTCACTCTGACAGATGCCAGTGCCAAGAAACCCAAAGGAAAATAGAATATTTAGAAGTCTTAAAGTGGAATAAGAGAATAATTCCAAGAAGTGAAACAATAGTTTGAATGGATTATGAGTACTATAGAGAAATATAAAGGTGAAATAAATATAAAATATAGAAATATAAATATAGAATATCAAAGGAACAATATCTCAGGTTCATTGCCTTCTCCTTGGTTTTCTGGCTATATTATCTCTTTTGTTTTTCTCCTAATGCTCTCACATATTGAACACCAGCTCTTGCTTTAAACATCTGAAGAAAGCTTCGTATCCATTTACTTTTATTAAAAATTAAAATTATTTAAAGATGAGTCTCTCCTCCTTGAAGAGTGTAGCAAGGAAAATTAATGTTGACTCTGTCAGAGCCTTTTGCCTCCTTTCCTGGAGTAAAGCTTTCTGTTGCTTCAGACTTTTAGCAGCCTGGGCAGGAGCTCAAAACTAAAACCTCTTCTCTCTTTTCCTAGTTATCTTGACAGTTAGTGTTGGCCAAAGGATCCGGTCCTAACCAAGGACCAACCTATTGGACCAGCAGTGAAATGGGAAATGTGGTAGCTTGAGTTAAGTTTTTGTTTGTCTTCCCCATAAAAGAGAACAAATTCACCTGGCATAATCTTTTCTTTTTCCTTTCTTTCTGATTCAATATACACATAGAGCTTGAGCTACAAAAGCCATTTTGTGGTCATGTTTAATAATCAAAGCATTGATCAGATTAATCAAAGAAATGCCAGTTCTGATACAAACTGTCAGAAGAGTAGAATCAGCTGCATCCCTCAAGATATTTTGCACATAAAACAACCTTAATTATTCATCATGTTAATATCTAGATGGTTCCTAAGTAATGCAGTTTGCCAACTATTGAAAGGCTTGAGTTTTTGAGTCATTAGTGTACATGATTCAAAATTTATACCCATTTGTCGATATTGCAAATGGATAGGGAAGAAACTGATGAAAAATCAATAACTCAAATCACTATCAAATAAGTTGATCATTAAAGAAATAAAAGATTGGATTACTGGTTGTGATAGTTAATCTTGATAGTCAACTTGATGCTATTTAGAATCATATATCTGTGAAGGGGGTTATATATTTTATGTTGAGTTGGGAAGACATAGCCAATCATGGAAAACAATATTCAATGGTCTACAGTTCCTGACTATATAATAATAAGACAAAGAATAAGCATTCACTGTTCTTGGCTTCCTGATTATAAATTAAATGCCACCCACTGCCTGATACACCTGCCACCATGACTTTCCAACCATGATGGAATGTATCACCTTGAAGTATAAGCCACCCCAAATCCTTTTCTAACCTAATTTGTTTAGGGCAGGTATTTTATCATAGCAATAAAAAAATAACCAATGCAGAAAATTTGTAGTGAGAAGTGGGAACTACTTGACCATGTGATTCATAAGTGTTTGGACATGGTTTGTAGGAAGAATGTGGGAAAAAAATTGGAGCTTTGAGATAGAAATCCCTACAATGCTATAAAAGAACTTAATGGACCATTTTAGTGGGAGTTTGAAATAGAATGTTGAAAGAAATTCAGACAGTGGAGGTCCAGCTCATCAACTTCAAAAGGGATGAGGAGCATGCTGAGAGAGCAACCGTAATTGTTAAGAAATCAGCATTAGGAAAAGTAAACCTCTTGTGTTTCACTAGGACAGTAAGATTCCACCCATCAAAAGCTCTATCATAAAAAATATAATTCATTAGAAAGCCTAAACTGAGAATGCCACTGAAGGAGTCTTCTGCTCTAAAACAACCACCTAAGGAAGTGTTTGTTCTCAAGGTCACCCTGGAAGGCACATCTTAGAGGCCAATAGAGCTGTGGACGCCAGGCTGGGAATGGAGTCTAGGAACATCATCCACCAGGTACTGTTTTTGCAGCATGGAAGGTGGAAGATTGAGGGGCATGTGGAGTCTTTACCAGTCAGAGTGCTATTGAGAAAAGCCAATGAACTAGACTAACAAACCTCAAAGTCTGCCCTCCTCTTCTCCAGCAAGACTTCACCTCCCAAGTTACCACCAATTCAGGAAGGAGTATTCAAAAACCATGAGGACCAATTCAAAATAAAACAGCAGCAGGGCAAGTATCACATTCTGAAGCTCTATGTCCAACACCTGGGATTCATGATGAAACTTTCTGGCTTAGAAAACTCCACTTCTCCAGGTGTGCTGTCTGAAGCCAGGGTAGATACATACACAGACACAATTTTGATTGGTGGTCATCCCATAGTCCTTGCATTTTCAAAATCCTGGAGTCTACTGTAACCCGTGGTTCATCTTCATAGCTCCATGCTATGACCTCACTGAGGCCCCATTTATGAACTACAACTCTCCATTCATGACACCTCAGAAGCTCCCAGAACCACAGTTGCACTCAGTGAACCTGTTTCCTGCATTTATCATACTCCCCAAAATCAAAACCATTTGGACAATGTTTCTAAAATGTGCTAATCAAGGGGTGGGGGGATAAAGCCCAATCATGAGAATCAGGAAACTTTATCAGCATTCTTCCTTCAGGACCTCCTCTTCTTTCAAAATGATTTGTATTCTTACAAGCTTGAGGTTTCAAAGTTGTTGAGTCTTGTCTTCAGAGCAGTCTTCCTATTGTCCTAGTAGAGAGCAACTGGCTTTCCTCTAATGGTAATTATCTCTTAAACAACTGAAGCGGAAGTGGCCTAAAACCAGTCCACACTTTCTTCTGAGCTAAACTTTGTATCTTACTGCTCTATATTTTCCTCTGCCAAACGCATTATTTTTAAAATTCAATCTCAGGATATGGGCAGCCAGCCTCTTTATAAGAACATCACATACATTGCCTCTAATCTAGTTAGAACAAAGCCCTTTCTTTTCCCCCTGGAACCTCATATGTGAAGCCATCATACATGGATCTATTACATTACATAGTTCTCTCTACATAGGTCTTTCAAACTCTCTCCAGAATGGCCCATCAGTCTCTGTTTAGAGCACTGTAAATATTCTCTAGTCCAAAGTTACAGATCCTTCCATATTCCTCCTTACAATCCAGTACCAAAGACCAAAAAACACACCATGAGGTTCATTACAGCAATAGCCCCACTTTTAAGTAATAATTTTCTATAGCATTTACCTTCCCATTGCTGAAATAAAATAACTTTCCAAAATCAGCTAATAGAAGGGGAGGGTTTATTTCAGCCTACAGATTCAAAAGGAGGTTTCATCATTGCAAGGAAAGCACAGCAGAGTAGGCACCTGGGGTGTCACATCTTGTCATAGCAGCAGGAAGGAAGCAGCAAGAACACACTAGCTCTAAACACCCTGTGTCTACTGAACCTGAAGGCTCTTCCTCAGTGACACACCTCTTCCAGAAAAGTTCCACCTCCTAAAGGCCCTACAAACTTCTCAAATTGCTATCAGCTATGGACCAAGTATTCCAAACACATAAAGCTATGGGAAATGCTTTATATTCAAATCAACACATAGACTATAAAGATTCAGCAGTTTTACAGTATTTCAGAGAAGCAATAATAGGTGGAGTGTTCAGGTTAATATTCTAAGGAGTCATGATACCCTGTATTTTAATCAAGTCAATTATATGACAGATAGGAGTGTAGCTGGAAAGTTTATTCTTTTGTTTTCTGTGTGCCTCTTCCACATTACGTGGAGCATGATCTCATGAGTTAAATCTCTTTTCTTTTCCTAGCCTCTCCTAGAGTTAAGGATAGTGAGGAGCCATGTGTGTTTCTCTCCATTATTTCATTGACTTTTCACTCCTGCCCTTTCATAATCACTTGCAAAAACATTGTCACTGAGAGAATAATGCTACAGACAAAAGAACATTCATTGGGTGCCTGTTTGCCTACCTTTTACCCTTTGTCCGAGAACTGTAAAAAAAAAAAAAAAAAAAAAAAAAAAAAAAAAAAAAACAGAGAATGAGGTCAGGACAATTCTGAGAACAGAAGACAAACTATACTTCCGAGGAGACTGCTGATGACGAGAAGAAACTCTGCAAAACATGAAATAAGTAACAAGAATGGATGGAAGGATGAGAAGTGATGGGGTTTTGATGAGGAACAGTGTCCAGAAAGTTTATGAGGAAGGATTTGAAGAAAACACGGGATATAAGTAAGACGGTTTTTGACGCTTTAAAGAATCTTTCAGTTTTGAGGATTTTAAGAAAATATTGGAGCTATTTCTAGATTATGGTTTCTTTAATGTATTCCTGACATTGGATTATATGAGCTCATAACTATGTATTCACATCTAATATTCTGACATTATTGTGATTAATAGACTGTAAGGAAACCTTCCATACAACCTAAAAAAACAGAAACTAATAATAATAAAAAAATCAATAAATTTGAACATATTAGGATGTCATGGTTAATAGGATGATACAGGATAATATGTACAACGTACCAATAAAGAATCTGAAGCCAAAACATGTTATTAGGCTTGTCCAAGGTTGTCACAAGATTGCCCCTGAGTTCCATACATGCTTCTGTTGCTTTTAATATCCACTGTTATCAGACAGACTCAGATTTACATTTTACATACTTCAGACCAATGGGAGCTACTGAAACTACAAGTGACATTTACTCCAAGAAGAATGGGAGTTAAATTATAGGAAGAAGACTGTTGAACCTAGAAGTGACAGCTTCCTACCACAAAGGGGACATGCAGTCATCTGCTATGGCCCCAGGAAATGAACCTAAAATGAAAGACAGAGGTGTCCTTCAGATGCTATCTTCCATGTTCTTCCAGGGCATGAAGATACCAACTCCATGCTTTATGTGTGCAAACCATGGTGTAGAGTGGGCTTGTCAGTCTAGGTCTTACAGACCTCTAATCCTTAAAAGACTCAAGATACATAAAGTATCGGAAAAAAACTTGAGGTGAAACTTTGTCATTTTCCTTAAAAAAAAAAAAAAAAAAAAAACAGCAGATGCAACTGAGTACCTGAGTCATTGTAGTCAGAGATCAGGGCACCAAGCTCCATATTCTTTGATACTCAATAAAGAGGAAAGAAGGAAAATCAAAGTCTCATGACCACTAACACTGTGATAAAGAATACAAAGTGCTCTCAAAACAACGGTGTTATGCAGCTAGAAATTCAAATGCAAGATAAGATCACGTTAGCACTGAAGGCATAGTGGAAGCAGAGGTCTCATTTTCAGTGAGGGTCATCTCCATCTGCCAGAGTGGAAAGGATTCTAGTCACAGTCCAGGAGCACACTGTCACCATGCTCTGCGATCCACTGATTATGACACCTTGCTTCCATTCTGAGTCCTTTTCTCTTTGCCTCCAGATGGAGGACGCTGGTTTTTCAGAACTGGGGACATTACAAAGTTCGTGATCTCTGAGCATTCTATGTTGTTCAGGGAGAATGAGAATAAATACATGAAACACAAAGAGGACAACTTTTAACTTTTCCTGCCTCCTTCCTTGGGGATTCGAAACTATTAGAACATCTAGTTGTGTATCATAAACTTTCATGTGGTCCTCAATACAAACCAGAATTATTTCTCTTAGTATTGAATAAAGATGGAGAAAATGAATTTAAGTTGTGGCACTTACTTTTTTATATTTAAAGTTTTTTTTTTCTCAACCGAATTTTAAATGTCATTTTAAATATATTATATCCTTTATTAATTTGATTTATCCATTTGACATAATATAGAATTGTGTAGACACTACAGGAAAGTTATGTAAATAAAAAGATTAAGTATGTAAATATTTTTACGTAATTCATAGTATTATTCAAATGTAAGACAAAAATGCTATTTACACTAAGTTATCCAGGAAATATATGTCAAATGATTTTGAATATAATTATGGTAATACCAACTATATTTTCAGAGAACTTTTTAGGTCTTGTTACCTGTGATTTATTTAATCTGCCTTCCCTACACTAATGTGGCAAAGTCCATGAAAAATAGTATCATTTCTATTTTCTAAGTGAAGAAACTAAGATTCAAGAAGAGAAGTGCCTTGTTCAAAGCCACACACTAGTAAATAGGTTTCTGGCTGGGATTCAAATCCAAGTCTCCTGTTCCACATCTGGGTCTCATCCATAAGCTTACAATGCTTTCTTTATGGCTAAAGTGATATTAGTTTCTATGTTTATGCAGGTTTTCTAATGGTCTGATTACATTCCCATGGGCTAAAGAGCCTCTGACTCTCAAAGCGTTTACAATCGTTGGCAAAATCCTCATTCTCATAAACGATTTTATGACACTCAGCATATTTGAAATTGCTTTCTGAAAGCAACATCAAGGTAATCAAATTGTCTTGGTCAGTGTTAGTAAGTGAGATAATCAGTGTCCAGCCACTCACTTTATCTGGGAGGTGGATGCTCAGTGGTCTAGAGCCCTGTAGTAACTTCCCAGGACAAATTCCCAGGATAGACACAGATCTAGGATACAACATGATCTCATGGGATTCCCATGCTGATGTTCTTCACAATCTACAATGAAATAGTAAGATTGAATTTTTAACACACATAATATTTTATGGTAATTTCATTCACTATTATAAATATTACTCCTTCTTTGCTTTTTTTGACTGTTAAATTTTTGTCCTAGTTTCTGCTAGAGAAATGCAACAGAAACACTAGCGAAATTATATGAGTCTTATGTGTGGGAAGGAGTGTTACAAATTTTAGTGTAATAACATTTATCTGACAGCTTCGTTTATCTGAAATATTTCAGCAAATAATTAGCAGAAATAGCACCTAATCAATGGAATAAGATCTCATTACTTAAAATGCAGTAAGTCCTTTTGTTGTATAGAACCCACTGACACCTTATGAACACTTTTTTAAAAAAAATATATATTTATTATCCATAATGAGTTACATTATTTAGTGGGCAAACAATGCGTTGTTATCCTGAATTCCCCAAATCCCCCCTCCCCATCCCTGATCAGTTGGATATCCTCCTCCGTGGGCTGTCTGTATTAGTCCTTGTGGCAAGGGATCCAGGCATGGTGACTCTGAATTCTCAACTCACAGCAAGTTTAAGACTTCAAATTGGAAAAGAGAGGAAAAGGCTCCTAAAGGTAAGAAGCACATAACACTAGAGTGCTTGATAAATAGTAATGATATAGGTGCAAGTATTTTACAAAGGATAATGCATTACCAAGTATATTGGTTCTTCATTGTGAAGAGTGGAATGTTAACTCATTCTTTTATCAACATGTTTTAGCTCTTAGGACCTGCATCTCAAATACATCTAAGATAACAGATGTTCATAATCAAATCACAGAATAACAAATCGATCAGGGATCTTAGAAATACATCAAGTCAAATATGTCATTTTTAAGATGAAACAACTTAGTCACAGAGAACTGAATGAGGTAAGTTCTAAAAGATGTACAGCCTGGCCCTTAATAATATGACAAAGCTAAGAAAATAATTCAGAGATTTTAGGATCTCCCCAGACTACCTCTGCTTTCTTGTGTATTATGTATCATGGCATCAATGAGCAATTTTCATAAAAAAAAAACTTCTATTTTAAAAGTGAAAAGTTAATTCACTTAGCCTGAGAAGCAGTGAGTTCCTATTATCTTAAAACACACACACACACACACACACACACACACACACACACACACACACACACACACATTTTTGTGGAACATCTCATAGCCTTAGGAAATGAGGTAAATGTGCTGTTTCTGTATCTTAAATTTTCCTCTACTAATGACAAACAGGTCACCATTTTGTTCTTCTGACTAAACTTTATGAACCTATGTTATGGGAGAAAATGAGATGGCAAACTTTTGATTGAGAAATACGCCTGAAGTGGATGGAGGTGACTTAATTTTCTCTCAGTAGTCTGGGAGTGTCGATTAGAAATATGGAAAGGTCAAGATGAGAAAGTGAAAATGAATAAAATAAAGGGAAAATTAACCTACCTGCCAGGGACTCATCAGTGAAGCTGATAGAAAGTATGCAGAATGAAAAGAAACAGGATAGGAAACCTATTAATATTAATCACAGTGAAAATACTGGAGGACAGAATATTGCGGAAGAAATAAATCCTAAGAAGTGCACAGTAAATTAGGAAAGTATAGATTCTTCTGTAAAATATCTGTAACCATGATAGAGGTTTTAGTATGTGAAAAGAAAATGATAATGAGCAAAAAAGGAGGGAAGAAAGAAAAGGATAAAAGAAGGAATGCAGACGGATGAATGGCAAGAAAAGAAAAATGAGCTGCTGTTTGCCTTCTAGTTAAAACATTTCCCTCCACATCCATTCCAAAGAACTCCTGGTTCCATCTGTCTCCAAGCATCAACTTTCTGCCCTTCTGCCGTGTAGATTTCAGGCATTGGGATAATGGCGACCAGCCAGAAATGTCATCAGAAGTAGGTATCCTATGCTAAGGCTCTGACTTTCATCCACACTGCTGCTTTCTTCCGCTGTGCTGATTCTACCAGAGTCATTTACTTTTACCTCACACAGGTAAACATGATGGACCTTGGGCACAGGCAGCCCTGATGGCATCAGGCTGGTTAAAGCATTGACATCCTATAAGAAAGAAGCACAGAAGTTGCCAGGAGTTAGAAAGGGGATAGGGAGGGAGGGAGGAAAGAATGAAGGCTATTCATGCATAGGCCGACATTATACTAAATGGAGGAAAACCTCAAAGCATTTTGACTAAATCAGAAACAAGACAAGGGTGTACAAACTTGTTTAATTAGTTCTGGAAGTCTAATCTAGAGCAATTAGATAAGAGAAGCAAATACAAGGGATATAAATAAGAAAGGAAAATATCAAATTATCCTTAGTTTTAGATAACATGATTTTATACATAAGAGATCATAAAGACTCCACCAGAAAACTCTTAGAAATGTTGATAAACATCTTCAGCAAAGTGTCATGTTCTAAAATAACATACAAAAATGTTTATAAAAATTGTATAAAGCAATATCAAGCAAGTTTAAGAAGAAATCAAGGAATCGACCAAGGCATAAACCTAACCAAGGAAATGAATGGCTTCTGTAATGAAAACTTTTAAACTCAAGAGAAATTGAAGAAGACATTAAAAGATAGAAATATATTCAATGATCATGGATTGGAGGAATGACTATTGTGAAAATGGCTATTTTGTTAACTGCAATTTACAGATTCAGTGCAAACCCCATCAACATTCCAGTGCCATTCTTCACAGAACTAGAAAAACACAATATTAAAACTCATTTGGAGGCACAAAAGACTTCAGATAGCCATGGTCCTTGGCAAAAACAAAACAAAACAAAAAAACAAACAACAAAAACACAAAAAGAGATAACACCATGTGTGATTTCAAGCTTTCTTACAAAGCCATGGCAACAAAATGATATGCAAAAACAGCCAAGTAGAGCAATAGAACAGAATATGATGCTAACATTACCCCACACAGCAATAGCTACCTCACTGGTTTTATGTTTCCAAAAAAATACAGAAAATACTCAATGGGAGAAAGATCTCTTTGGCAAATAATGGCAGGAAAATGGCTATCTACATTTATAAGATTGAAATTAAGAGTCTTGCCTGCCTGAACAAAAAATCAATCCCAATGGATCAAAAACCTTAACATGAGACCTGAAACTCTGAAATTGCTAGAAGATAAAGTGTGGAAAATAGTTCAAGAGATAAGAATAGCTAAGACTTTTATGAATAGGATTTCAGTTTCCCAGAAAATAAGGTCAACAGTTGACAAATGGGACATTATCAAATTAAAAATTTTCTGTAAGGCAAAGAAAAGAGCTAACCAAGTTGAAAGACAGTTTATAGAATGGGAGAGAAATCGTTGCTAGCTAAACATTTGAAAGAGTTTTAAATCTATAGTATTCAAAACTCAAAAAATCTAAGCAGCATGAAAACAACCAAACCAATCCAAAAATTGGGTTAAGGAACTGAACAGAGAGTTCTCAGAGAAGACATGTATAAATGGTCAATAAATATTTTTTTTGTAAAAAGTCTTCATTGTCTTTATCAGCAAAATGGAAATCAAACAACTTTGAAACCTATCTCACTCTCTCTCTGCTTGCAAATAAATAAATAAACATATTTTTTAATGTAACCAAAGCCAAAAAGTGATGATGTAAATAAGTTGTGACTTTGATTTGAGAGATACCCATCAGTAAGAAGACAGAGCCTATGAAAGTCTAGTAATGGTTACATGCTCACATTTTCAAGGTGTCTATCGCTCCATCTGAAAATTGGCAGTCAATATTTATGTTGATAAAAATGTAATCACAACTATATCAAACTTTGGTTATTTTTCTGGAAACCTGGAAATCTCTTCAATTTTTTATGTCGATCTGAAAAGCAAAGCCTCAAATTTATCACTGTTCACAAGCCTATGCTTAGCTGATGTGAAATACATAAAATTGTTTGCCTTGAGCTTTCCCTAATCCCACTTTAATTTTGACTGTTATGGTTTCAAACATTGTATTGATAATGTTATTTCACCTTCAAAATGCATGCTTAATTCACTTAAAACCACTGAAAAATTCTGCATCTGAAAGCCAGTTTTCATCATCATATTCTGGCCCAATTTTGTTTGTGATATCGTAAATGGACTTGGTAAAATATCACAAATCCTAAAGTCATCTCAGCATTTGGCCATCTTCTGAAGGGGAAGTGATGTCACCATGGTCCACACCAACACATTTAAAGAAATTCTGGAATTGGCAATGATGCAACATTCATGAAATGTTTCAGCCTGATCTTATCCAATTTTAATGCTTTTGCACATAGATTTTATTGATATACTTTGCAATTAAATGTGAGTTTGGGGTGGCAAATGTGTCGTTTTTCTATCAATTTTACAAGTCCCTCTCTTTTCACTCCATTTGCCAGATAACCATCAGTAACTAGGAATGTTGACAATGAACTAGTGAATTCTTTTAACATTTATTTTTACTGCTTTGTGTAAATTTCTTGATGTAGCTGTGTCTCTTAATGATGCTAAAGAAATCATTTCTTCAATTACATTGTAGTTTTCATCCATATCTCTGGTTTTAAATAAATGACAAGTTGAACCATATTTGCAGAGTCAATGTCCCCAAAGTATAAATTATTTTCAATGGATTTTCAGGTTTCTTCACTGTCCCTGGCTAGGTGAGAGATACTTATTGAAGAAATGCCCTCTCCCATTTCTTTCAGGAAATATTATATCTGTTGTGCTCTCCAGACATTATTTAATAGCCTCACCACCAGTAAATGGTTTTGGTTTTTTTACTATTTAATATCCTTCCACATGACTAGCATTTACACTAGAATCTGAGTCTTAACTCTTTTAAATTTAAATTTTGATTTATTTTTAATGACAGGGCCTCTTGTAGATGAGGACTGGCCTTGAACTCCTGGCCCTCCACTTTACCTTTCAAGTGTTGGGATTTCAGGCAAGCAATAACTTGCTGGGCTTGAGCTGTAACTTTCAAAGAAAATTCTTCTTGAGAATATAGACTTTTATTTCAATTTCACTATTTTGTCCTTGTGACACAATCTTTAATATGCACCAAATCTGGCAGCATGATTTTTTTCAGATATTGCCCTTTCAAATTACAATTTTTTGAAAACTTCATAAATTACCTACAAATTAAGCAGGTACACCTTACTGTGTAACCTGACCCCCTCCCCACCCATCGCCCAGAAAAGTAGTCATTTGTCTGCTTTACTTTGGACAATCTTTCAATTTTTATTTCTTTCTTTTTCCTTCCTTCTTTCCTTCCTTCCTTTCATCTTTCTTTCTTTTCTTTTTTGGTGTTTCATTTTCCTTAGAGATGTTTAGAAGGCGTGATGGAACTAAGACATAATGATATATCAGGGACTGTGTTTGCTTTAATTATTAAAATTAATTGACAGCTAATGGAAAGCAATGGAAGCAGGGGGCCTTTGAGCTGTGGGTTGGGCAGACCTGCTCTAGAATCCTGCATCTTGCTTTATCAGGCAAGTTCATTCATTCACATGAGGATGTGAAGGTTTTTCAGGAATTCTAGGTTCAGATATGGCGACTGAAAGGAAAGGAGAATCCACAATGGATAGAAAAAAGAGGGAGAGATGATAGGTAGAGAGAGGATTGATAGATAGATAGATAGATAGATAGATAGATAGATAGATAGATAGATAGATAGATAGATAGATAGAAATATTTGTCAGGATCCTAGGAGAGGAAGGTCTTAACAAAAAATATATACCTCAAGTGTAAGAAAGAAAGCACAAGGGGTCATTGGTTTCCCAGGTCTTTTTTAAAAAAACATCTTTATTGTCAATAATTAGATACATTGTATGAACAAATCTTGTGGTGGTATCCCCATTTCCTTCCTCCCTTTCCCTACCCACTGGGGGCCCTCCTCAGTGGGCATACTGGATCAGGTATTTTTTATATAGCTTACCTTTATATGTTCTATTAGTTACTTCTATGTTACTGTGACTAAATAGTTAATGTTAAAACTTGACAGGAAAGATTTTACTTTGTTCTTTGTTTCATTTGTAAAGAGCTGCTAAAGTCATGATATCCAGGAAGCCAATCAAAGATAAGAAGGGACCAGGTCAAGATATACCTTCAAAGACACAACTCAGTGATGAATGTCTCTCAACCAGTCCCCACCTCCAGTCAACCACCTCCCGGTAGTCTATCCACATTTTGAATCTATTAACAGATTAAACCATTGTTAAAACCAGAACCTTCATAATCTAACCATCTCGTACAATACCCTCACTGACATATCCAAAGCCATGCTTGCTTACTGATTTCCAAGGCATCTTTCAATCTGCTCAGTTGACAATTAAAATTCACCATCACAAATATGAAGTGGGGGGAGAAGAGAGAGATGCATCAGAGTTTTGGGGTGGAAATAGGGTCTTTGGTACAATTTTTGACACAAATCTCAATCTTTCACGTGTTGACTTTTAATTGTATTTGACTAATTGGTAGATTGTATTTTTAGATTTAAAAGCGGAAGAGGGGGTGGAAAGATTGTGAGAGCCGTGGTGGGGGAGACGGTCCAGAGGCATAGCACCCATCAGTAACAACTCACTTGGGCCAGGAAGACCGGGATGAGTACTAAGATATACAGGATCCCTTGCCACAAGGACTAATACAGACAGCCCA
>PVHP010028081.1:0-22605 GCA_004024765.1 Zapus hudsonius
CCCTCGGGTCCTCGCCTGCCACTGACCACCCCGTCTCCTCTTCCCCTGCAGCCTGCAAACGCAAAGAGCAAGAGCCCACCAAGGACAGGAACAACTCCCAGAAGAAGTCCCGCCTGGTGTTCACCGACCTGCAGCGCCGCACGCTCTTCGCCATCTTCAAGGAGAACAAGCGGCCGTCCAAGGAGATGCAGATCACCATCTCGCAGCAGCTGGGGCTGGAGCTCACCACCGTCAGCAACTTCTTCATGAACGCGCGGCGCCGCAGCCTGGAGAAGTGGCAGGACGACCTGAGCACCGGCGGCTCCTCTTCCACCTCCAGCACCTGTACCAAAGCATGATGCCCGGGAGGGGCCCAGGCCACCTCCCCTGAGGACAAGATACCCAAAGAAACACAAAGGAAAAGGACCTCGGACTCTTAGCTGGGGCTCTTCACTGGTGATTGGAAAGCACAATTCTAGAAGCTTCTATTCTAGCTGTGGTCATAGGCCAGGTGTCCTTTTGTTTGTTCGTTTGTTTTCTTAGTGGCTACGGAGTCCAGTGCAAGCTGAAAATTAATCTCTTTGAACCAGACACTGCCCTCTCTCTCTCTGAGCACACTGCACATCCCAGAAATCCAAATGGGGCCTCCCTGGAGCAAGTTAATTCCAGCACGGTGTTAACCAAACTCAGGATTGCTATTGCTTAAAGTGTCAACTGTCCCTTCGCGGGTCCTGCCAACCTCTTACATTCACTTCCCATGAAAAACCCTGGGAATTTAGCCTGTGTAAGAACCGAGTTTAGGCTTCCAAGACACTATAATATCAGAAGAACCTAGCAACAAGAAAGACCTCATTTGCTTTCCAAGTGCTTAACCTCATTCTTTCACAGTATATACCAAAGTTCATAGCCATAACGTTGAAAAAAAAAAAAACAGAATTACTGAGCACAAGTTTTAAATATGGACATTAAAAAAAAAATCCAAAGACCCGTTTTTCCAACTCAGGCATCTTTTTTCACGGAATGATTTAGAAAGTGTTAAGTTGAGTCAGTTTACAATTTCCTTTTCTTTACCTCCTGGAAATCGCATGTGGTCTTGGATCCGTTACAAAAAGAAATCTGTTCACTTGAGCTCAAAGTTTCAAGCACAACAAAGATACACAGCAGTGGAGAAGGACCTGGTTTCGACACATCTGTTCCATCGTTGTGTGAAGTCATTTGGAAGCATAGGGAATATGGCTTCAAGCACATTTTGCTACAAATTTTGTTTGGGCATACTGCAGACGGACACTCAGGAGGCCAAGTTCACGGTCACATCCAAGGAGCAAAGGTGGCGCTTTCAAAGATCCAGATGTGTTTAGGTCATCCACGTGTCCTTGATTTCCTGTCACCTGACTGACCACCCTCATTTACCCTCTCTCTCTCTCTCTCTCTCTCTTGTGTTATTCCCTTGTTCATCCCACTCATTGGGATAATTCCAGTATTTTCTAGAAAAAAAAAGAAAGAAAGAGAAAGACAGCAAGCCCACTACCATGTCATCCATCCTAACACTCTTCCATTGTTGGCCCGTCATACAAAACCGCTGAATTAACCTGGAGAAAACACAGCACAGCAGAGAAGCAGAACACTACAAACCAAAGACATTTATTACTCACCATTTTCTAGCCTAAAAATAAAAATACTGTGATTACTTTTAGAAATCGGAAAACCTCTGCAACTCCAAGTGGCATTCTACTCTTGCATCTGGGCTCACCATCTGGCTGAGTGGACCAGCTGTGCCAAGGACCCAAGCCAAGCCAGGCCAGCTCGGGGTCCCTGGCTGTCACCTTCCCGTAGCAAGAGGAAGAGGGTCCACAGAACTCTGGGAGTTTGCAAAGGTCACGATGTGCATATTTACCAGTGAATGGCCCCAGGTGGGCACCACGGGGTGTTCAAAGCAAGCCAAACGCTGCAATGACTCTTTACTGACACTTGAGACTGACTTTTGTATGAATTACTTAACTGAAACCAAAGAAACTGTTTTCTGCACCCTACTTCTGTAACACAGCTGTCCCGTTCCATAGAAGAAATAAGCCGTCCATCGGCAGAAATCCCTACCAACAAGAAGAAAGCACGTCAGAGATCAACAAACGACAATAGCAACACGAAGACACACTGTGTTCAAACAGACCTCTTGGGACCTTTTTTTTTGGAAGCAGATTTGAAAGAAAGGGTTGAGAGAAAAATCAGAACACGGAAAAGCCTCGATGGCTGCTGCTTCACCCGATGACCACGCGGTAATCTTAAAGTTGAAGATTGTCTTTAATTTGTGCCTATGCAGTTTTTTCAAAAGAACACGGAAACAGAGCAACAGAAACCTCAACAGCTACAAAACCAAAGATGAGGATTTCTCACACCGTCTCGTTTCAGTTTTTACTTCTTTTGCTAAAATCCTTATAGAGTCATAGATCTGTACCAAGGTAATCAATTTTGTTTCTTTGAGCAACCAAAGGAAAGGGTCATTGATTTCTTTCTTGTTTCCCATTAAGTTGGTTTTTAATTATTATCATTTTTACCCCAACATGGAATCTCTTCAAAGGTTCCATGAACTCCAAGTTTAAGATGTTGGGATACTGAACGATTCTCTCCTCTCTGTTCAGCAGAGTGTAGGGGACGACGTTGTCACTTGAATGTTCTTTGCTTAACCCTTCGACTTGGTTCCTCTATGTTCAGAGTGTCATCATCAGGGGAGGGAAGGGGTCATGGGTAGGAGTTGGTGACATATCCTCTCCAGAGCCACAGAACCAAAGAATTGTTAGAGGAATTTACATCCTCATCTTCATGTGATGGTCACATCTTAACAGGGCTTCATTTGGGGGTGGGAGAAACATGTAAAAATAAGTACCAGTTTCTACTTTTCTATTAGCTTTTTAAAAAAAATCAGCTGTAAAGTTGCATTTCTAAAGAAAGAGAGATATATAATATATGAATACATATATAGATCAACTTGACATTTGGTGGTAATTCAAATTTGTCGCTGTCCAAATCCATGTCTTGTTTTCGTCCGTGTTTCATTCGCTGAGTCATCACTCCAGAATTGAGTTCATTTGCCAGGCCATCCCAGAGTCGAGTTACCACTGTGGGTGATGGGCAGTCTTCACGTTTCTATGTCAATTTCTGGGAAAAGTTGAAAGCCAAGCATGTCAACATTTAACTTGTTCATGAACGCATTCACGGTCTCAGTTAGTTTTGATTGTATTTAGAGTCACCTGTGGTCTACGCCTCAATCCTGATCAAAGTGGGAAGTGAGGTACGTCCACTAGTCTGGCCCAGAACTGCTGGCCCAGAACTGGGCCACAAGCAATTTGGGGCTCATTTTCTGTCACTGCTGGGAAGGTTCCTTCCCCCCAGCTGTGAAGTAGGATGGCATCCTCCTCCTCCAGGAAGTGCTCTGTCTCTCTAGGTGTTCCTGGTCCATTTCCTGTTTCCATGGATCGATCAGGTGTCCTCAGGGTGGTAACTACCAATTTGTATTAGGTGGGGTGGGACCCTGGTGGTGTTATTGGGATGGGGAGGGAGGGAGATGTTTCAATCCTGCAGAGAAGACTTAGGCAGATTTGGAGGACAGTCCTACCCCAGGAGAGCCATTTACCTGCTTGGTCATCTCCTCACTCCCACTATGTAGTTTGTCCTTTGTAGGCATCCATATGGGGCCGTGAGAGAGTGTGGCTCTCTGTCATTTTCATTGGTGACAATGCTCCCTGTTGTTTCCCATGAGTCTCTTTGTTCTTTGCTTATGCGCTCTGGATCCCTTGACAGAGGGCCACGAACAAGAGCTTCCTTAGCAATGGGCTGCTGCTCCCACTCTAGGCTGGGAAGATGGGCTTTAACTTGAATATTTCTAAATGAGCCCTTGTGTCTGATGTCCAGCCAGAAGGTGATTCATCTTGGGAACAGGCTGGAAAACCAAGCATCTTGGTTGGTTAGTAATTATTGACACAATAATAACAGCATTTGGGTCTCTGTGTGCTCTGGAGATGTGTAGGTCCAAAGAGATGCCTTTATGGCCTGATATTTCAACCATGGTCAGATCAGTGTCCTGGTGACCAGAAGAATATGTCACAGTGTAAAAGAAAGAGGTAAGAATTACCTTCTTGGGACTCTTGGTAAACGACCAGTTCGTGTCCTATCAGAGAGAACTGCTTGCTCCTAATGAAAATTATTGACGTACATATGTAGATGTGTATGTGAAGATATATACATCTACATATGTATGAGTCAAAATTCTAACATGTGAGAATATCAACTTGCTTGAAATCTACACAGAAAACATTCTATATTGGAAGGTTATTATCGAATTTAATCCAATGTTTCCTCATAGCTTTTAAGGTTTTATGGTAAATTAATAATTTTAGAGAAACCATTTGGACTTGGTTACAGTTTGGTGTCCATCTCCTCAACCCAAAAAAAATTCTTAACCATCAGCAACGAGGGGATCCCGTGAAGGAACCATTTGCAACTTAATCTCACCTTCCTGAGGCAACAGAGATCCAAATACTCACAGCTGTTGATGAAATATATATTTACATAATAATTAGTCTTTTGTTTTAAATGTGATTTTAGTACTAGGATTTAGTTCTAGGAACATTTTTTTAAAAAAAAAGAAGAACCAACACATTTCTTTAGAAAACTAAGAACAATGACTATACAACTTCAATGCCAATAGTTAAAAGCTTTTCCCAAAATGTTATATAGAGGCTTCAGTTTGTGCCACGAGGAGACACAGACTGGCTGGAGCCAGAGAGTACCAAGCCCGATGCTTTCTCTGGAATAATCAGACTTAGTCCTTTTTTGGATACTGGCTGTTGGCAATTTTGACTTTAGGAAAATCAAATTCATTTTCATTTCAAGTTAAAATAAAATCAAAACCAGAAAAGTCAGCCTGAGAGATGCACACACACACACACATGCACAGATTTTCTAAATCTAACAATGTATTTCAAAACCAAATATGTCTTATTGAAAAGTCCCATAAGTGACTTTTAAATAATCAACCATCCACTCTCTGTGTTAGACATCAAGCCACTAACTACATGGTAGTTGAATAACTAACTGAAATTTGAACACTGACAAGATTCCTTAGGTAGAGGAGAAAGTACACTTCCAAAGTTGTCGGCAGAATGACAGGAGTGTGTACTTTGCTTTTTGTTCTCAAAGTGTCCTTGGAGGAAACTTAGCTCCTCATTTTCAAAGATCTGAGAACAGACTGGTTTCCAGGGTAGTAAAAGAATAATGGAGTCTATTAAAAACTGGAGAGAAAGAAATGATGACTGTGGCTTAGATAGACCACAAAGCCCCAAACCCAGCTCTTGAAAATAGCTCTTCTAGATTTGTGCCAGACAGAGCTGACATTTCTTCACTGCTGCCCAGAGAGTGAGTGGGAGACAGAGTTCACCTCCCGATACCTTCCTGAGATTTATTTACAAAACTGAATAGCTTAATGATGTCAATCCATTAGCTAAAACCAATTGACTTCTGAAATAATAAATTTTAAAATAAGGCCACAAAAAAAAATCTTTAGTGAAAAAGAATGACACCCCCCAGGTGGTTGATGTTAAATACGGACTTCCGAATGTCTGTTTCCATCAATGATTTGTTTCTTTCCAAGAGGGGGAGGATGTGGTTATTTGTCTTGGAAAGTTCCAAAGTATTTATGAAAGTAATTATTAAGATAATAGAGGACCTCAGGTAGGTTGATGCAAAACTTACAGAAACTGTTGGGCTGTCATGCGAATCCATAGGACCTTAAGAACCTGACTTCAGAAACCCAGGTGACTCCAACAGTCAGGAAAGTAAATGCTGGGACCGAAGATTCCCTTCATAGGCTTTGCGTTAGGTTGAATGAACTCAACCAGTTAGTATGTATTTTTAGTGGAGAAAATGTGTGTAAGGAAAAAAATGCCACATCACCACAGGCTTAGTCATTCCATGGAAGTCTTCCACTTGGTTCTGTTTTCTCATAAGTCTTTTCTCATAAAAGTCATAAACCTTGGTAGATAAGTTGAAGCTTCTGCAGTCTGTCGACTTGGATGTTTACAGATGTAGATGCATACTTCAGCACGCGCCATCATAGTTGTCTTTCCATCTGCATACATCACCTGTGTCAGACCACGTACATGTCAATGGGGACTTAACACCTAAACACTGTCCTTGTTAGAACAGATAAAGTCACCTGTACCATGTATGCGATCCTTTTATAATGTACACTGTCTTCATGATCACAACGCTGAAAGCCGAAGTACAGGATGTATAAGAGAAAGTATCCCAGCATATTCATGCAGACCTACACTTGGAATTCCTTTCATTTGGCCGCATCCAAGATAAACAGCTTGTGATGGAACCTTGGATATCATCCGTGTTACCATGACACCTGTACTTGTTGACTTCGGTTGAATAGCTTTATTCTGGATTTCTCATAACTAAAGCTAAATCCAAAGACCTGGAAAAAAAAGAAAAAGAAAAAAAAAAAGCAAAGGAAAGCCCAAACCAATGGGAGGAAGTGGGCTCTGGTTTCTGGTTCCCAGGGTTGAAACAGTGGTGATATGGTCTTGTGGAGGCTTCATTGTTCCTCACGCTTCTCACTGTCTCAGTGGTCTTTAGGTGAGAGCTTTGCAGGTTATGCTTTCTGCTTTATTCTCACTCAAGACTCTAGAAAGAGATCACACATGTTGTCCATCAGAAGATGAAGATGTCCACCCAGCAGGTACTTTTTAACTTTTCTTTTTCAGTTTTGATCCAACCAGCTAAGTACCATTAATGTAATTAATTTATTTAAATTAGTTTCTTGTACACAAGTATATAGGATTTGGGTATTTAACTCTCCTTCCTTACTTTGAGTTGACTCTTTGTTCTTATGAAAATACGGTGCATCTGAGATGCAAAATCCTACCTACAATACCCTTGAATTATAGTTTTCTTTATTAATCAGTGAAATTCTGTTACAGACAGGGAAGAAAAACTGGTTATAAAAAAGAAAGCAAGGGAAGGAAGGGAGGAAGGAAGGGAAGAAGACGGGGAGGGAGGGAGGGAGAAAAAATACTTGGGGTATTTTCCTTCTTGGATTAACTTTTTAAAATAGTTTAATGATTATTAAATTATTTAATTTAAGTTCACATTCCCCACCCCCACACCATACCAGGTGAACTTCCCCTCTTAATTATTGGGGCCCTCGGAGCCTTTCTATTATAACTTATTTATTTAATTTATTCAGCATCTGTGACAGATGCACTGTATAGTGTCTATTTTTTATTTAAAACAACAGAGAGCACTGCAGTTTGTTGGCTGCAGGAACAACAGAGCAGATTTTGTGGACAAGCACTGACCCTCAGCCTGACCCTGCACATTCAGAAAACTTGAGCTGAGACCCTCACTTCACCAGCCTGGATTTCGGGGCTTCAATATGGAAACTGGAAAAAGAAATTTAACAAAAAAAAAAATCAAAACCAAAAAGAGAGAACCCTTACACTAGCTGCTTCCAAGAATGAACTCTGTGTGTGTGTAAAGCAACAAAACAAGAAGAAAAAAAAAAAAGCAGAAAAAAAAGAAAAAAAAAGGAAAAACTTTCTATTTCTAGTGAGAACCAAAGAAGGCTACCTCACTGACTTTTTCCATTTGTAATTTTAATCGTGTTAATGACACCAAAGATACCAAAGATTTCTTTCTCTGTACGGTCTGCATCTTGCTTATGCTCTTTCCTGATTCGAATATTCTCTCTGACACACGGTATGTACAGCCACTGCTCAGACGCCCCCAAAGAAATAATCACTACGTGACGGGTTGCTGCTAACCTGGGAAGGGATATTTTCTGTGTTCGTTTGCTGTCCCCTCCCACGTGTCCAATGCAAAAATCGGAAGCTGCTGTCATTGGAGCTCTTAAATTCCTATTTCCATTGGGTGAAACAGACTGGTGGGAACTGGTCTTCAGCCCTAGCCATGACCTCTGGCCTTGCTTGGGAGTTAGCACAAGGAAAGACTCTCCCAAGACTAAATTTTGGATAGGAGAGCTGGAAGGGACCCGAGGAGTCATTTAGTCTGGCCCTTTAGGCTTGGAGGCTTGACAAGTGACTTCAGAGCAACTCCCAGCCAAGCCTCCTGGCTCCCCAGCCCTCCAGTCCCAGGCACTTTCAGTATGTGCATCACTGCGTCTGCAGTCAGTCACAGACAGGACTTGCTTAGTGAGCTGCCAGCCTTGAAGGGAAACTCACTCAGGAGTTTCCACCCTGGGATTGAGTGTGGTTCCTTCCGACCTCCCCACGCCAGGTGTTGAAGAGAAAGCTCAAGCTGGCCTGTTCCTTTTCTTACTTTGGGTAAGTCAGTATTTTCCAAGAAAGGGAAATGACCTCAAGACGTTTCAGCTCTCAGATTTTCCTCTCTTCTCTTCAGGTCGGGGTGTTCATATTTCACTCGGTTTACAAGAGAAACTTCCTCCTCACGTGGTGTGATTCTGGATTGCATTTATTGTAAGGGAAAAATGACCCCCCCATGTCAGAGGGATGAGATGCCTGTTTAATAATGATGACTTCAAGTTACATCTCTCTTTTGTCACTCCCTCAAAAACTTAACTTGGTCTTCTTTAAGTTTCTTTAGGTTTTATTAATTGATTAAGTCAATATAGAGATCATTATCAATCATTCCCCTCTTTGGGCCAAGTGAAGACAAAAACATGCATATCCCACGTCTAGTCCACATGGCTCTTTATTGAATACTGTGATTTCATAGTTCCAGAAATCGTTTTCATTGAGCCTTTAAAGAAACGGCCAGCTAAGAGCCAAGAAAGGAAGATTGGTGGGTGAACGTGAGGACCGTGTAGCTAGTGGAGGAATTTTTTTTCTTCCTTGTTTTTTTTTAATATATATTTATTGTCCATAATGAGTTACATTATTTAGTGGGCAAACAATGAGTTGTTATCCCCAATTCCCCAATGCCCCCCCTCCCTATCCCCAATCTAGGGGAGGAATTTAGAAGCCGCACTTACAGGCGGCCAGAAGCACTCACTCATCCGCTCACCTATTTGTTAATTGAGACCGGTCCTCACGACTCTAGGCGCACCTCAAACCTACTATGTAGTCGGGGATGGCTCTGAATTCTCCATCCTCCTGCCTCCAACCCCAGACCCAGCCCGTTATCCCAGCCCAAGTCTGTAAGTTCCATCCTGACATCTGAACGCCCCAAGGCCAGAGCTCCCTATTCAAGGCGAAGCCGTAAGACCTTCCTTCCAGGCAGATCGTCAGTTCCTAAAGACCACCCGGGAGACCCCACATTCAGCCAGTGTCCCAGGGGTCCCCTGGAAGCAGCAAGCCCCCGCGAGGGAGGACGTAGAGAGAGCCACGCAGCCTGAACACAGAAACCATCCCAGGTAGCAGACCCTCCTCAGCAGCCCCACCTCAGCCTCATGCTTCACTTGCACTTGCAAAGTGTGACGTAACCACTGGACAAGTGCCTTGCTTGAGCCAAAGCAATGATTTAGCCAGTCTGAACTTCTCTGTGCTTTTTGATTTCTTCCTGTGAATACCTCAGCTTTAACTGGGCCTCCATACAGTAACTGGTGGGCTTATTGTACGGTGGTGCTTGAGACGCAACCCTGCAATGACCGAGATTTGTACTAATACCAAAGGTTCTTTCTCTGTCTCTCCTCCTCCTGCCGCCCCCCTTTCTCCCTCCCCTTTCTACTCCTCACGGTTCCAAAGCTTTAATATGAACCTGGGCATGTTGGCAATGCAGACCGCGCAATTCCTTACCGAATTTTCTCAGATATACCTCATAGATGATAGTGTTTAGAGTAATGTTCTTATAGCGTATGTAATAAATTATAGTATGTAATAAATTATTCACTGTTTCTTTTGGTAACTGTGATTTCAAAAAAGAAAAAAAAACTTAAAAAAAAAGCTTTCTACGTTTTAGGTTGTGGTTTTGTAATAGACGAAAAGGTGCACTTAAAAAAAGAAATGTATGTTCTTTCTTTCCTTTCTTTCTTTTCCCCTTTAGATTTTATTTATTCTGGATTGGGGAAAGTTGCAGAATGAGCCCAAAGTTTACAGTTTCATATTTTGCTGAAGAAACAATCTGTGTTCATTTGCTCTGTTGAGAAAAATATTATTATTATTTTCTACATTTGTGCTACTTGGTCTGAACAATTAATTGTTCTGTGTTAACGGTGTAGTATTATAATTAGCAACTGCCAACCAGTGCTATAATTTTATGCATGAGGCTAAAAAAATAGCAGTGTGATGCATTGTGGTCTTACTAGAGATATTTTTCATTTTGTGCTAGATTCCCCCTTGGTTCAATGGACATTATTTATGCATGAGAGCCTCTTGTTTGTTAGCATTGTGGAGCAGTTGTGTAGACATTAAACTGTGAAAATGCACACAGTTCAGCCTCAGACGGTGATAACATTGGTTTTCTTGGGAGATGTCTCACCTCAAAAATACCCTTACATCTGTTGGGATTTCAAAAAAAAAATCAGATTGAATCAGGTTCAAACTTTGATACTGAGAAAGGCCACTCAGCCCTGTTTGAGTGAGCGCTCTTGCATCGCAGACTGGGAGTCCCACAACCAGACATCTACGCCTCTGACAGGGCTTTGAAAATGAGCATGGAGAGCAACTCACCTCTGCATGTTTAAATTCCTCTTAAAAGGAGTTCTTTTGGCTTTATGGTCACGACCCCAGACCTCAAAAGCCTGTAGGCCATGGCTAATTCATACAGGTCTTGCACACCCCCACCCCCATCTTCTTTTTGGAAAGGCTATTTTTATCTGTGTGTGGTTTCTTCTAGGATTCTGCTGCCAGCTCCTAGGAGACTCTCAAATGACATTGTTGTCAATAATTCACCCTTGCCCCCCCCTTTTTTGTCCACTATCACGGACATCCCCACCAACTATCTATTCCAATAATCTGGGCAAAAATACATGGCCATTCCCTAAAACTACACCCATGTGTCTCTCTCATGGATTTTCCTCTCGAGGGTCAGAAATGATTCTAGCTTACTCTTTACCTGCCCCCCCCGGGGGGGGGGAAGACAAGAAGTTTTGAATCCCAATGTAGGAAAATGATCTTACTTCAAATTCCTCGACCTTTAGGGGCTCTATCTTAGAAAGCACTTCTCAGTCACAGTGAACTAGGCAAACACACTGGATTCTGAAATCCAGTCTTCAGTCTCATACCTGTTTCCAAAACCAGTTTGCTTCCCATAAAGCCAACTCAACTTCCCAGCACCCAGAGTTTTGCAGAGGACAGTGCAGATTCAGAAACAGTGGTGGGAACACCACAGTCTGCCGTGCAAAATATTAGAAATCACCAACAGACGGTAAGGCATCCAAAGTGGATGGAGTCGATGAATATATTGGGAATGCCTTTTCATTATATAATACAAAGTATTAAAAGGTAATATAAAGTAACACAAAGAAATGTATTTCCATTGGGCCTT
This sequence comes from Zapus hudsonius, assembly GCA_004024765.1. Taxonomy (NCBI): domain Eukaryota; kingdom Metazoa; phylum Chordata; class Mammalia; order Rodentia; family Dipodidae; genus Zapus; species Zapus hudsonius. Next base: position 11,443 of record PVHP010028081.1, read on the forward strand.
TATAAAGTAGGTTGTGATCATGAAAGCTTTGTAATATAGTCTCTTCATGACTCCTTTTATTATTCTGCCAAAGATGAGAATGGATACAAGAATCTAAAAATCAGCTTCTGTTAGACAGCTGATGGTGGTAATTATGTTTAATCTTCCAGAAAGCTTAGCATGCCTCTCCCTCTACAATAAATCAAATCGATATTTGTTTCGGTCAATTCTCACTCACTATCCCACAAACTTCCTCTCGAAGCAGAGGTTGTAGTGTCTACAAGGCTCAGATGCAGGTTTGTTTTTTTTTTTCTTTTCTTTTTTTTTTGATCCAAAGAAACAGAAGGGTGTCTGAGACATGAGTGTGCCCAGCTCTTTTTACTACAAACAAGGGGTTGAGCTCACTGGGATTTGCCAAGAAAACTTTGTCTTATGAAATTCGAGGTATATTTTGTTATGCCATTTTATGTCCTTTTTTTTTTAAACTTTGTGGAAAGTGACCTGTGGAATCAAGTGTAAACTGAGTTTTCCAGACAACTGAAGTAGCTACATTGTGAATGTTATTTTGTTATTAAAGGGATTTTACTCAATGTTTTGTGCCAACGGATGTCCTTTTTCCTGGGAAACATGAACGATGGACTTGCTTCTGCTTGGTCTGCTTGTATCTTCTGGCCTCATGAGGGTGCATGGGGTTATCCTTGGAAATGACCGGAAGATTCCAGGCTAGAAGGTAGGTTTAAGGTGCTAGGTAAAGATCTCCCTATCTGTCAGCTTTAAAGCGTGCTAGGCCCAATCTCTCTAATCACAGCCTCTGAAAGGGACCTCCAAAGGACCACTGCACCCTCTGAGAGCCTGTGAGCATGTACCAGGGTGAAGGCACACTCCCAATTCATGGAGAGGGAGAGGAAAAAAATGGCAACCTTGAATCTTTGATGAGCCACTGGGGATCCATCCATCCCAGGCTGTGGTGACATCTGGTTATGTCCACCTAGGTCATGACTGAAGGACTTCTGTCATCATGACCTCTGAAATCAGTCCAGGTACACTGCATGTTTGGGGGGGGGTCTTCCTAAGCAGAGGATCCTTTGCAGACATCCACATACCATTTAATCCCTCCACTTATAATTTCTATAGCTAATTCAAAGGTGTGGATTGCTTAAGTGATAGTATAGCTTCCCAGAGGAACAGGCCTCCCCACTGTCCCTCTGTGCCTTGCTCCCATGTCAGAGGAGTGAGGTACATTATCCGTGCAATGGATTTTGTTTGGGAAAGGCTTAGTCATGGCTTTTGAGCTCACCAAGAACAGCCAGTAGCTGACTACTTTATCTTTGCTTAAAAGTCTTATGAAAAAGTTGTAGGACTTTCTATCCCCTGTACATCCCTCGCTTTGACTCAAATTGGTATTTAGTACAAGAACCAACCACATTCTTTCCCATGTTAGATCAGGAAGCCTGCGACCTGGAAGAAAGGTAAGTTGAGCTGTCAGACAGGGAGTCCTTGAACTAACAGATGCTTCCTTGAAGGTAAGATGGGATTTTCTTCCTTTACTACGTTCTGTGTAACACAAGCACTATCAACGACCCTTACCATGAAAGCTTGTCCACTAGCATAAGAGGATTCCTGAGCCAGGAACACAAGCTTCACACCTCAGGTGATAAAAAGATACTCAAATTTGGAGACAGGCTGAGATGATAGAGGTGTTTTTTTTTTAATCCCCACATCCAGTTATAAATCTTATTTTTTCCTTCTCAAAAATCCAAGATCATTTCTCCACAAATCTAAGATGCCAAAGAATGTTATGGTCAGGGATCATTAGAAATTGACCGACATTCTTATGAGTTCTCTTCTCTGAAGACTTGTGTCCAGCCTAACGCTTTATTAACACGGGTGTTGTCCATTCTTTCTGGTTCAGTGGGTTGTTACAAGAGACCTGCCCCATCTAAGTGAACGAAATTAATTCTAATACATTAACTTTTACCCACTTTGGTTTTTATGATCCAAGTCTCACACTTGATTGTATCCCTAGATATGTCCATGTTTTGCTATTTTTAAAAGAACCGTTGGATTTCACATGCTTGCTTGTGATTCAACACACCTTCCCCCTGGTGTGTTCATTGCTTGGTGGAGTGTACGGAAGGGCTATTAATGGAAGAAAGGACGGGATAAAGAGAGACTTGCCTCAGCTCTTTGTAACGTTTTAAAAATAAAAGAGACCCATAAAGTTACAGGGAAATGGCTGTAGAGGGTGGGGTCTCCCTGTCATAGGCCACAGCCTGCTTCTGCCTTATGGACGCTTCTAGAACTCCAACCCATCAGTAGAAACCCACCTGGCTGTCATGGGTCTTTAATCAGATCCAAAGTGGACAAGAGGTTGGAGTCTCTCTCTCTCTCTCTCTCTCTCTCTCTCTCTCTCTCTCTCTCTCTCTCTCTCTCTCTCTCTCTCTCTCTCTCTCTCTCTCTCACACACACACACACACACACACACACGTCTTGTCCTGTTGATTTGTTGTCACAGGCATTATCCCCAGGAAAACCCGAGGATTCTAATCAACCCCTTTGACAGCACTGGAACGTTGAAAACCAAGAAAGCACACTCTAAAATGTGTGCTTTCTTCGGTTTTGAAACAGCAAACCCAACCCACACCCTCATTCTCGCCCACTCTGAGCTTGTGTCCTGAGAATATTGTGACTCGGTTTCATCCCATCTCAGACATATTAAGTCACACTTTGCTGAAAGGTCTCTGAGGCCTGGTCAACAAAGTATATGCAAGTTCAGTGGCTACCCAGAAATCCTGGCAGGGATGAGGAGCACATTCCATTAGTGAGGGGTGCTTGCCCCTTGACCAGTCCGTTCTGTTAGGAAGGTTCCATTGAATGTTGACTGAATTCCCACCTTTGCTCATTCCCCATCCCTTGCTTTGTCTGCAACATTACTCACACTGGATTCTATTTTTATCCTTCTCATTAAATGGTAGTGCTGGAAACTCTGCAATTAATGTCAAATAAACTGCTTTAATCCCTTGCCCATGGCTCAGTTGCCTCCTTTCTGTTTAGTAACAAGAACTAAGTACTATTGCAGGCCATCACGACTTCCCAGAGAAAAGCGAACTTGTTCTACTCGATGAGTGAGGCTGCAGCTTCTACCTCCAAAGTGTCCGTGATCTCTGTTAATCACAAAAGGCTTAGGGATATCCTATCAATTACCCTATTCATCACCCAGTAAAGCTCTAGAGATCATCTCTAGCCTAGCCTTATCCTGGTGCATAGATGAGGCCATCATGTGCATCATCTCAGGAGGAAGAGCAGGTCATTGCCACATTTTTGAAAGAATCAAGAAACACAAACGTATTAGGAACCAGGGGCCTCCCATAGAATCTAGACTCTGTACTCGGTCTGGCTTTAGTTTCTCCAACATACGAAGTTATTAAGGTTAGAACAAGTTATATCGAAAGTCCTTTCTATATTTTCATGGCAGAACACAACTTTGCAGACTTTATATTTGTTTAGGTCATATCTTGGCTTATTACTTTGTATAATTTAATGTGTTAAAAGGCTCTTTTATTTATCTTGAACATAGAGACCACCAAGCCATACAAAGCTAAATTCCTCTGTCTAGACTAGTGGTTTTCAATTCTGGCTACACACAAGAAACACCCAGAGAATTTAAAAATCCATTTGTACCGAATCCATTCTAGCCAATTAATCTGATTTTACAGGGTGCACGCACACCAAGCACTGATGTATCAGTTAGCTCTGTCACCTAACAAACCACTCTAAAACCTACTAGCTTCAAAGAACAGCATGTTGCACCAGACCCCAGAAAGATACACACTTAATATTTGTCTGTTAAAAATAAAGATTATGGGCTGGGACACAGCTCAGTGGTTAAAGGTGCTTGCTTGCAAAGCCTCCCAGCTTGGGTTCCATTCCCCAATAAACCCAGATACCCAAAGTGGTGCATATGTCTGGAATTTGTTTGTGGCAGCAAGAGACTCTGGTGGTATACCCCTTCTCTCTCTCTTTCTCCCTCTGTCAAATAATTAATTTTTAAAAAGAAATTCAAGAGCATCCTCAACTACATAGCAAGTTAAAGGCCAGCCTGGGCTGCCTCAAAAAAAATTTAAAAAAGCAAAACACAGACAAGGTATAAATATAAATAAATAAATAAATAAATAAATAGAAGAGCCAGGAAGAAAGAGGGAGGGAGGGGAAAAAGGACAGGAGGCAAGAGGAGAAAAGAGAAGAGAAGAGAAAAAGAAAGAGAGAGAGAGAAAGAGATAAAGGAAAAACATAGGGACAAATTATATGTAGTCCTCCATAACTTGGAAAATTTGAAGAAAATAGGTTCAAGAACAAATACTGCTACATAGCGACATTTATTTAACAGTTTTTAATTAATTAATTAATGACAGAGGCAGAGAGAGAGAGAGATCACATCAGGGTCTCCTGCCACTGAAACAAGCTCCAGATGCATGTGCCCCTTTGTGTACCTGGCTTTGCGTGGGCACTGGAGAATCGAACCAGGCCATCAGGCTTTGCAGACCATCACTGTTAACTGCTGAGCCAGCTCTTCACCCCTAACATAGCTGTTTTCTGCAGCAAGATGGAAGCACGTGTACCACTTGTTATGCATTTGGCTACCCCAGCCCTCATGGGTCCTCTAGCCACACGGCAGGTGACCGCTGACCAGGTCAAGGGGGCAAGGGAGGGCTTCTCAAGCCCACCAATCTCGAGTCTGTCCGGTCACCAAAGTGCATGGGTACCATTCCTCCTGATAATTAACGGGTGACTGTGTTCACAAGCATCCTTCTGGCATTCAGTAGACTAACTAACAAAGCCACTGTGTGACTGAACCGACTAAGATATGGGTGGCTGAAGCCAGTCAGCTACTGCCCTGGGGTGGGCAATGCTCACCTACTCCCCGGGACAGGGAAGGGGGCCTGTTCCTGAATTAGGACAACGTAGGGCTAAGAAATTAAAGCCCCAGGTCAAAACTTGAACTAACCAACACTCAAGTAATCCCAGGCTCCCTGAACCAAGATCAGTCTTGGCAACACGTTTATCTTTACCCAGGCCTGTTAGAAGCGATGGAGAACGGGCTGGGGTCTTGGGAAACTTTTCCTCTGGGGAGACAAGAATACAGGTCTCCATCCCAGATAGGGCTCTGATGGCAGACCAAAGTACAAGTGCACCGTTACCAGTGTGGTGAACCAATGACTTTAGTGGTGTTAACACAGAGCATGCCAGAAGGGCCAGTTATACAGATGTGGAGCCCCAAAGCAGCACCTTGATGGAGTTCCCTCAGCTTCGGTGAGGGCACCAGACCCCGCAGAAGCCGCCCCTGTGGGCTCACTTGCCCTCTGTGCACCTCATGCATTATTGCTCACAGCTGGTACAGGGGTGCCTGCGATCTCAGGTGGGGGTCTGCTGACCCTCCCCACATCACCACATCTGACTTGGAGAAATGGGTTAGGCTTGTGCCAAAGGATCAAATTATTCTGAGTTGAACTTTCCCCTAAAACAACTGACTGCCCCCTACTCCCCATCCCAGATGCTACTCCCAAGAGCACACCCCATAAACCTTCCAAAGGGAGATTTTGACACCTCGGGGTCTATTTCCCTGATTATCTAACATAAGACATCCTCTTATATGCCTCTTCCATTCTGCTGAGTCTAATCCCCCCACCCCAGAAAGGCAGGTGCTCATCTGGGGAGGAGGAAGGAGAGGAGAAACTGCAAAAGATGAGCTGTTTCTAAAGAAAACGGAGTATTTCAACAGTAAGAGACTGAATATGAAGTCACAAAACTGTCTCTATCTTGGCCCCCTACACAGCTGGGTGGGGCTCTCCTGAAGATAAAAATAGAAAAATTAGAGGCTCCATTTTCCTCAAATACCTAAGATGTCAACTGCATTAGAAGCGTGTGGTTGTGGTTCTCTTGATAGAGTGCTTGCCTGACATTGGTAAAATCCCGAGTTCTATCCACAGCACTAAAAAACAAAAACAGAAATGGAGACTAAGACCTGTGGCCCAGGTAAGCTGGCCTTTCAAAATTGAACAATGGCTGCTGGTACTGAGTATCTGTGGTGACCCCGTGGCCTGGGGACCTAGAGCTCTTGGTCAGGACACCCCTCTAGAGCGCCACGGTGTTTAGTGGGTTTCTTAGCTTCATGGTTCATCTATCATTTATGCTGTTTCTTCATTGCTTTGTATTCTTATAATTTGTTCTTGGTGGGGTTTTTTTTTGGAACTTTTCCTGGAGCGATCAAACAAATGTGTACTCACCCCAGAGAGGGGACCGAGACCAGATCAGAGCAGGATTCCATCCAAGTCTGGTTTGGGGACCATGGACAGGACCAGAGTTGGGTCTCATCTGGATCATCAGAGGTGCTGGTTAAGGTAATAATGCTAGCGTGCTCCAACGACAGCATCACACGACAGAATGAAAAGAAAGGGAAGGAAGAGGAGAGTCAGGAGGCAACGGAGGAGGAAATAAAAAGGAAAAGAAAATGAGGAAAAGAGGCTCATTGTGTCTGTTAATCTATTTTATGTGGCTTGTTGAACAGAGCCATACCAAGACTAGCCACGACCCCAGATCTGCCTTCACTGGACTCCAGCAATAAAACCCAAGATCACTCATGTGAATCAAACACCATGAAATTATGCCTGTAAGGGTCAGACGCTGTAAGGCCCAAGGTGGATTTTTTTGCCAGTCGGAAGTTGAATGGGAACAGGATGATAGTACCTTCTCTCAAAAATGATGTGTTCTACAAGTAGAGAGATTCCTTTCCTAAGAAAAACTGTCCAAGGTGCAATCAGCATCCTTTATGATGGGCTATGGAGTCAGGATCAATTCCAGGACCATGGACAGCTCCCAGGCCCATCTTCCCTCCCAGGACCGCTCATAGCTGACCATGGCTGGCCTACTGCCTCTCTGGCTCAGCACTTGATAGCATTTGAAAGTGGACCCAGCAGAGAAGGAAAGGGAAGGAGGTCAGGAGTGCTTGCAGGGTTGGAGTGGCCACCAGGCTCCTCCAGCAACAGGAGACAGGAGCCCCCGGTATTTGCTCCTTCCTGGGCTGGATACTTACTCACAGTCCAGTGCACCAATGAGGGAACTGGCCTCCCTTCAGAGCAGCAGTGGAAACTTCCAAATCACATTTATCCATTTAGCCACCCAGAGTTAGGACATTCTTGCTCAGACATTTCTTTCCAGGGTGAGTCCTTGCTAACACCACAAGGTCTAAGGCAAAACTCACTATGTAGCCAAGGATGACCCTGAACTTCTATTCTTCCCTCCTTTGTATCCTCTGCCTCCCAAGTGCTAGGATGACAGACATGTGCCTGCAGGTGGTGCCGGGAAGTGAACCCAAGGAATGCAGACCAGGAAAGTACTCTAGCATCTGAGCCACGTCTCCAGGCATACTTGTCTTAGAAACAACGATTTGATACCTCATCCGTGCACAGTGGAAAACCTTAAACACACCTAGATGGACAGTAAGTAGCCTTTAGGGCCTATGATGGACCCACGGCATCTCCCGGATAGTGGAACCTGAAACCCTACAATCCCCAGTGCATCTTCTGCTAGTCTCTTGGGTATTGGTGTTCAGGGCTCCTTAAGGACCATTTCCTGCACATATCATTGTATTCATTCTCTTCTATCCTTGTTCTCTACAAGAGTAGTTCTCCCTCCCACCAATGAGCAGTCAGCAATGCCAGGAGCTGATCTTGTTGTCATAAGTGAAGGGGGCAGAGGCCAGGAGATGCTGCTAAACATCCTACTATGTGCAGAAGAGCCACAAGGAAGCCTCTGGCTCCAGATATCCGTCATCAAGAATGAGACCTCTGCTCTCTCTTCATCCCCTCTGCTCACAGCAACACTACTATGTTTGCATGTTCTCATGCAAAGTGTGTGCTATAAAAATAAATTGGGGTAGAGATGGCTTAGTGGTTAAGGTGCTTGCCTGCCAAGCCCAACATCCTGGGTTCAATCCCCCAGCACCCATGTAAACCCAGATGCACAAAGTGGTGCATGTATCTGGAGTTCATTTGCAGGGTCTGGAGACCCCGGCACACCCATTCTCTCTGTCTCTCTTCTATTTCTCTGTTTACAAATAAATTAATTAAAAAAATAAGTTAACTTTGAAATTCCAACATGTGGAAAGAAGGGACTCGGTGGGGTTGGGGGAAAGAAGGGTGGGGATGGTGATTATGGTATGTTGTGTATATGTATGAAAGTTGTCAATAAAATGTTTTAAAATAAAATAAAAATTCCATCACGGATGAGGAAGGGGTGCATGAGGTCCACCCCTCCCCAAGGAGTTATTGGCTGACAGTTAATGGTTGGTGGGGGACAGGGAGACATTTTCTTCAGTGATACAGTCACTGGTAAGGTGCTCCAGCAAAATAGCTCCCAACCCACGATAACATAAGCAACCCTAATTAAACTCAGAGGGTCACAAAAACCACACATCAAAGTAGAAGGGTTCACATTGTGAGGAAGTTTTCAGCAAGAGTTAAAGGGGAACAAGAGAAGGTAATAGAGGTGAATGGGATCAAAATACTTTATACACATGTTCAAATTTTTCTTTTTAAAAAATATTTATTTGCAAGCAGAGAGAGAATACAAAGAGTGACACACAGAGAGAGACAGAGAGAGACAAAGAGAGAGACAGAGGGAGAGTATGGGCCTGTAGCCACTGCAAACTAACTCCAGATACATGCACCACCTTCTGCATCTGGCTTACGTGGGTACTGGGGAATTGAATCAGGGTCCTTAGGCACTGGAGGCAAGTGCCATAACTGCTGAGCCATATTTCCAGCCCCCAATTTTTTAAATACATTCATATATAATGTGTGCAATACCGTGTATGTATTTTATTTTGCATAAATGAATATTATGTTCCATTATATCACTCCATTTCTTTACAGTTTTGCCATGACCCTGTTTTAAGGCTCATTTATCTTGTGTGCACTCTAACACATTGCTTCTAATACCTCATATAATCTATGGAGTACAGCACCTCACTACCAATGCCCTGGCTCACCTCTCTCACTCATCAGGGTGCTATAGAGACCACTCTTGGGCATGTCCCCTATAGGATAGTGGTGGCATAAATACCAAGGAGACTTCTGGGTACAGTGAACCTCAGGGAACTTGGCTAAAGACAGACAGAAATGTTGCCCTGTCCACATTCACACCAGATATGCCTCCTTAGCAAAGCACATCACCTATGGTATCATGAACATATCAAATCACCATCACATTCTAGAAGAATCTATAAGATCATCTTTCCTTTTGTAAATTTTTTAAAAAATATTTTATTTACAGAGAGAGAGAGAGAGAGAGAGAGAGAGAGAGAGAGAGAGAATGGGTCCTCCAGGGCCTCCAGCCACTGCAAAGTAACTCCAGACACATGTGCCTCCTTGTGCATCTGGGTATATGTGGGCACTGGGGAATCAAACTCAGGTCCTTCTGCTTTTCAGGCAAATGCCTTAACCACTGAGGCATCTCTGTAGCCCAAAGATCATCTTTCTTGAAGGAGAAGCTTAAAAGGCCTGTGTGCTCAGGCTAGAGAGGCTCCAACTAAGAGAAGCTACAAGAAAGAGGAGAGCCAAGGACTGGAGTGGAGGGGAGGGGAGGGGAAGGAGAGGGAGAGGGAGAGGGAGAGGAGAGAACGAGGGTAGCTCTGTGGAACAATGGATAGTACATTTGGACTTCTGGTGATGAGAGAGAGAGAAAGAATAAAAGCAAGGGAGGAAGGAAGGGAAAGAAGGAAGAGCAAGCAGGGCTGGGGAGATGGCTCAGCCGTTAAAGGTACGTGCTTGCAAAGCAGTTAAAGGTGTGTGCTTGCAAAGCCTGACAGCTGGGTTCATTCCCAAACTGCCCACAATGCAAAAGGTGGTCCAAGCATTTGGTTCGCTTGAGTAGCAAGAGGTCTTGTTGTGCGCGCACACACACACACACACACACACACACACACACACATGAGTAAATAAAAATACACAAATAAGGAAAGAAAGGAGAGGAAGAGAAAACTATTCAACCAATAATAATATCAATAATAAACCATAAGTGACTGCGAGAAGCCAAGAGAGGAAGAAGGGATAGGAGAGAGAATACAGACGGAGCGAGCACCTCACCGGGCTTCGGATTTATGGATGAGGCCATGGGAGGAGCTTGAACTGTGTCAGCTTTCGTCTTGATTCCCCAGAGCTCTCCCCTTGGCTGGCTCAGCCCAGCGTGGCCACGTCACAGCTGCCATGAGGTTGGAAAGGCAGATGTAAAACAGCAGTTCTTTGTTTTGGTAAATGCTAGGAAGGTTGGTGCAGAACACTCATGCCCTCAGACTTGTAGCTCCCCTGGCCTGAGGGGACAGCACCCTCTCCTGCGGCTCCCACTCTGTCACCTTGCTCCAAACCTAAAGCTGGTAACTCAGCTCAGTGCCAGCAGTTTCTGTGAGACCAATGTAGTCTCACTCCCCTCCACATTCCAGCTCTTCTGCCATAGCTTCATTTCTGCAACAAAGAACCAGACCAAAAGTGGCTTGTGGAGGAAAGGGTTAATTTTGACTTACAGATTCGAGGGGAAGCTCCATGATGGCAGGGAAAACGATGGCATGAGCAGAGGGGTGGACATCACCTCCGTCACAGCACTGCAAACAGCAGCAGGAAGGAGTGCCAGACACTGGCAAGGGGAAGCTGGCTCAAACCCCCATACGCTGCCCCCAACAACACAGCTCCAACAAGGTGCCAATCCCCAAACTGCCATCAGCTGGGGATCAAGCATTCAGAACGCATTAAGTTTAGGGGGGACACCTGGATCAAACCACTACACTGGCATTCCTAAGAAACAATTCCCTAAGCCAAGGTCACAAAAATTTGCACCTACAGTTTAGTTACATTTCTGTGACTAAATACCCAAGAAAAGCAACTTAAAAGAAGAAAATATTTATTTTGGCCCCTGGTTTCAGAGGATTCGGCCCTTGGACATCATGTATTTGGACAGAAATGTCGTGACAGTAGAGTGTTTAAAATCATGGCTGTTTTGCCTCATGGAGGGCAGAAATAGAGGTTGAAGAAGAGACTGGGAATCAGGTATAACCTATTTCTTCAACTTGGCTCCACCCCCTGAAGTTTCCATCACCACCAGCAGGAGACCAAACCTTCAGTCCATGAGCCTGGA
>PVHP010028082.1:0-23370 GCA_004024765.1 Zapus hudsonius
TTAGGCAATGCTTTGAGAAACTGTCCCTAGCCAATCCCGTGGCGCCTGGAGGTGGCAAGCAGGAGCCAGCCAATCATGGGACGATCCGTGTCTCTTTTCCTATAAAAGCGGCTGATTCTTAGTGTTGGGGCCCCTCGCTTCCTTCCCCCCCTTCAAGCAAAGGCTCTCCATTAAAGTGTGTTGAGAAGAATCCTCGAGTGGGTGTTGTTCCTCTCACTGGGCAGGGGGCTCGCCACAATGTGGGTCCTGGGGAATTGAACCCAGGGCCTTAGGCACTAGAGGCAAGTGCATTAACCACTGAGCTAACTCTCCAGCCTGATGTTTTCTTTTCTTTTCTTTTTTTTTCAATGTAGGGTCTCAGTCTAGTCCAGGCTGACCTGGAACTCACTATGTAGTCTCAGGCTGTCCTCGAACACACGGCAATCCTCCTACCTCTGCCTCCCGAGTGCTGGGATTAAAGCGTGCACCACTACGCCCGGCTACTTTTTTTTTTTTTCAAGGCAGACCTGGAATTTAGTTTTTTGTTTGTTCGTTTGTTTCGGGGTTTTTTTGTTTGTTTTTTCGAGGTAGGGTCTCGTGTGCACCACTATGCCCGGCTTTTTACATAAAATATTTTTCCAAAAGGGTTGGGGATTTAGCTCAGTGGATGAGTGCTTGCCTAGCAAGCCCAAGGCCCTGGGTTCGGTCCTCAGCACCGCAAAAAAAAAAAAAAAAAAAAAAAATCCAAAAATTTAGCCAAGGAACTGAAAGCCCTTAACGACAAACATTACAAAAGAGTAATGGAAAACTTGTTAGGTACAGTCATGCACACTTTAATCCCAGCACTTGGGAGGCAGAGGTAGGAGGATTGCCATGAGTTCAAGGCCAGCCTGAGACTACATAGTGAATTCCAGGTTAGCCTGGGCTAGGAGACCCCATCTCGAAAAACCAAAATAATAATAACAATAATGAGTAAAAAAAAAAAATAGCCGTGCTTGGTGGTTTAGGCCTTTAATCCTACTTAGCAGTTTGGAGTCAGAGAGGCAATGATATCCTGGAATTAGAAATTATTTTGTAGCAGAGTTCTGTTTGATTTGACCATAACTGGCCTGGAATTTCTCTAAGTATACTCTACCCCTCCCACGAATCTCCCCACCCTGACTATGCTACCACTTTTCCTGGGCCATAAAGACCCAGACCATCCAGAGGACAAACTGCTAACAGGGCAAAAAGGTTAATGGCTAAAGGTTGTAAAAGATTTAACTACAGGAAAGCCAAACTTCACCCCCCCTAAGGTAAGACAAGAGAAAATTTATACTAGGGGTAATGCAGCCCTAAAAGTTGGAAAGAGCAAACAGACGCAAAAATAGTAAACGTGCCTTAAAAGTTACTTACTTTGAAGAGGTTATCTAGTTATTTTGACCCACATGAAATTTACAGCTGACTGCACTATCTCACCTCTGTAAGTCCTGCCACAGTCCTGCCTAATTGCACTACTGTTCGATAAATTTCTTGTTGGAAATGTTCCGAGGTTTTGGGAGATAAAAGCCCCACTTTTTCCTTTGTTAGTTGCTATTCTCCGGAGCCCTGCATTGGGGCGAGATAGCCACTGGCCAGTTCTGTGTGCACAAATATAGCTTGCTTTAATTTGGCCTACATTGGAGTCTGTGGTCTTTTCTTTGTGTTCGTGGGTTCAACAGCCCCCTGACAATACAAAGTGAATTCCAGGTCAGCCTAGGCTTAGAGCAAGACCCTACCTACCTAGAAAAACTAAAATCAATAAGTGAATAAATAATTAAAGAGTAAATAGCAGCATCCAAGCCCGTGTGAGAGGCGAGGACGTGAGAAGAGGGAGAGGGGATGCTGCTCTCTCAGAGCTCCGCTCCGGGGTACCAGTCCCGAGGGCCAATCTTGCTTTGTGGGTGCTAGTTCCCGCCATCCAGCGGCTCGGGATGCCGTATCACAGGCGTGGCGCTCAGGCGGGTTTTCTCCCCAGCCTGGCCGTCCTGGTACGTGGAGCGCAAAGCTCAGGCTCGGGACAGCACGCAGGTGCGGGTTCCCGGGCGTGGCGGCCTAGAGCGGCGGGAGGGGACCTTCAAGGTTAACATTTAGGTCACTGCGGCTCCTGCCCACGGTTTGGGCCGAGGCTAGTCTAGAAGCCGGACCTCGGGGCTTCTTTCCTCAAGCCTCTCTCCCGCACACCGCACACCTGCCAGCCGCTCCTCCCCGGAGCCTCAGGTAGACGGAGATTTCTGCTCAGCCAATCAGGAGAGCTTTAGGGCAAAGGAGGCGGGACAAGGACGAAAAGTTTAGGACAGGAGTATCAGCCAATCCAGTGCTCCGCTGCTTGAGCGACGCCGCGACTGCCCACTAAAAGAAGCCGGTTACTGCGGGGCGTGGCAGTAGACAGCGGACCAATCCGTGACGGGAGGAGGCGAGCTGGAGCCAATGACGGCCGAGGAGGTGGGAAGGGGCGGAGCTCTGGTGGTGGCCGCAGGTCGTGGGTGAGGGATCAGCTTTCTCCGCTAGTTCCTACCCTGGAGTCCCCAGCCTCTGGAACGCGGGAGTGCCTGGGGCGCAGAGTTCCCGGAGCGGGGCTTGGAAGCGACTCCCGGGAGATCTGGGGCGCGAATGAGATTCCTAGTTTGAGGAACCACTGAACGCTAGCGGCCAGCCATCGAGGAAGCTGAGGCTGGTAGGGGGCGGGACTTCCGGGGGCAGGGCTTTTTTTCGAATAGGGGCGGGGCCGGTCACTAAGGTTAGGTGTAGGGGGCGGAGCTAGCCGGAGGTGTTTGGGGTGTGATCCTAGGAGAAAGAAGGGGAGTTAACTGGAACGTGGGTCTTGGGGCGAGGGGGTGTTGCTAGTGGCCTTGGGGAGGCAGGTCATAGTTAAGGATTGTCGTTACTGGGGAAGTTACTGCCCTAACTCACTGTCGTCTCTTCCCAGGGAGCCACCGGGTATCTTTCTTGGGTGCCCTTCCCTCCTTGGTATGCTATGGAGTTCCCAGAACACAGTCAACAGCTGCTGCAGAGCCTCCGGGAGCAGCGGACCCAGGGTTTCCTTTGTGACTGCACTGTGATGGTGGGTAGCACCCAGTTCTTGGCCCATCGAGCTGTGCTGGCCTCCTGCAGCCCATTCTTCCAACTTTTCTACAAGGAACGGGAATTGGATAAGAGGGATCTGGTGTGTATTCACAATGAGATTGTCACAGCCCCAGCTTTTGGGCTGCTTCTGGACTTTATGTATGCTGGCCAGCTGGCGCTGAGTGGGGATACCCCTCTAGAAGATGTACTGGCAGCTGCCAGCTACTTGCACATGAATGACATCGTCAAGGTGTGTAAGCAGCGGTTGCAAGCAAGAGCTTTGACAGAGGCAGATAGTACCAAGAAGGAGGAGGAAACTAACTCCCATGCCCCTGCTTTGGAGTTTTTGTCCAGCACTTCCCGTGGCCCCCAGCCTTCGTTGGCATCTTCTGCCGAGATGTCAGTCCGCTGGGGCAAAGAGGAATGGAAAGACCCAGCCACTCCCTTACCTGTTGCCCGTCCTGTAGATGAGCCCCCAATGTCTGGTGGGGCTGACACTACCCAGCCTAGCATGGAGGTTGACTCACCCCATCTGCGAGCACCTCCCCCACCAGTGGCGGATATCTCCGTGTCTCTTGCTAGCCCCAGTAGCTCCACAGAGACCATTCCTGTAAACTACTTCTCTTCCGGCCTCCCAGCAGCTTCAGTGGAGCCCTTGACCCCTCTTGATGTGGTCCCTGAGAGTCTGAGGGTAGTGGAGCCGAGGGATCCTGGAGGGCCACTGCAAGGCTTCTACCCACCGACTTCAGCTGCAGCCCCAATTTCATCCCAGGCTCAAGCCCCAGTTGAAGCTGAACTGGTCCAAGTGAAAGTAGAAGCGATTGTGATCTCTGATGAGGAGACTGATGTCTCCGAGGAGCAGCCTCAGGGCTCTGAAG
Source organism: Zapus hudsonius (assembly GCA_004024765.1). Classification (NCBI taxonomy): domain Eukaryota; kingdom Metazoa; phylum Chordata; class Mammalia; order Rodentia; family Dipodidae; genus Zapus; species Zapus hudsonius. Next base: position 3,942 of record PVHP010028082.1, read on the forward strand.
GACTGTTCCCACCTGGAGGAACAATGTATGGGGGACAGCCCTCTCAATCAGAGGCCTTTGAAGATCCAGGGACAACGGGACTAGAGGAAGTGGGGCCAAGTGACCACTTCCTGCCTCCAGAACCTCATTTACCCTACCATCTGCTGCCAGGCCCAGGGCAGTATCATCGAGGACTGGTGACTTCACCCTTGCCAGCACCACCAGCGCTGCAAGAACCATTTTACCCGCCTTCTGAGTATGAAGCAGCCCCTGGAAACTTTGGGGGTTTTACTGAGGATGTTCCTACCTGCAAAACATGTGGAAAGACCTTCTCATGCTCTTACACACTACGACGGCACGCCACGGTGCACACACGTGAACGACCCTACGAGTGCCGCTACTGCCTGCGCAGCTACACACAGTCAGGGGACCTCTACCGCCACATCCGCAAGGCTCACAACGAGGACCTGGCCAAACGCAGCAAACCAGATCCGGAGGCTAGCTCCATTCTAGGGGTGCAGACCCGCTCTGGCTCCCCAACAATAGACAGACAGAGTGGTGGTGGAGGGCCACCCAAAGATTTTGTACTTGTTCCCAAAAATTAACATCTGGCAGGAACATGGGCTGGTATGAGGACTGCTTTTACAAATCCTTATATGGCCACTTGGAAGATTGGAGCTATCTCATTACTCCTACTGGGTGACAAAGTTCTGCCCAGGTTGAAGGTGTCTACCCTTTTCTTGGCCCAGGCAGATGAGCAAGGCTGTATGGGGCAGAACAGGCCAGCCAGCTCTCTCCAAAGGCACTGGGTATCTTGAGGTGCAGTGGCATCTTACTCCACATTCTGGAACATAAAGCTAGCAGTGTGAAATGATCTCTTTGAACTGGTGTTGGCTGGTTTCTTCCACAAATCTGCATGCCTTTATACCTGTCCTCTAGTTCTTTTATCTGATACCTGTACTTGGCTTAGACATTGGTGTGGAATTGCTTACAAGGAAAAAAGTGAGATATGCAGAGGGCAATACAGATTACATAGGAAAAGCATATGAATTAGGGAATCTTATGCACAGCTTATTGTAGTTGAGTTTTCATGTTCTGAGCTGCTTTGGATATGTTATATTTTCATTTAATCTTAACTTCATGGAGGTATTTCATCTACCCCTTTTTTTCCCACAGATGAGGAAATTTGAAACTTAATTTGTTCAAGGTCACAAGGCTGGTGAAGCAGCAAGCTAGGATTTGAACCTAGCTTGTGACTCTACATATGCTATACTGGCTTAAAACATTGTTCAAGGTTGGTAGGTGTGGCCAGCAACTAGAAGTTGTTTTCTTGTTTGAGTGTGTGGCTTTGTTCCTTTAACTTGTCGCCTCCGTTTTCCACCTAGAAAGACTTTTGATTGATTTGACAAAACATATTTTACTTATAACTTGACATTTTTGCCTACATGTTGTGAATGTGAGCAAGCAAGCGCCTTTAACCATTGAGCCATTTCCCCAGCACTTTGTGAATGTGAATTGAGGTCTCTGAAGAAACAGAAGACAGAAAATAGTAAGCCCTGTGGTGGTAAACTTATAGGAGGAGGTTGAGAACTTTGTGGAGGTATTCAAACAAGAGGTACTTGGGAAAGCTAAAGCAGAAAACCCATGGCAGGATCTTAACAGTCTAGTCTCACACCCTTGCTCAAAAGTGTGGGTCTGGAGACTGAGCTCAGTGGTTGAGTACTTACCTAGCCTGGCTGAGGCCTGGGCTTGATCTCCAACATCCCAAAAAGGAAAAAGAAGTGTGATGACAAGAGCCTAGAGAGCTTAAGTTCCTCTCCTAAGGTCATTCAGCTGGTTATTGACAAGGGGAAATGCAAAGAAATGTGAGTTTGGGGAGCTGATGTGGGACAGGGGAAAAAACCTCTAGGAATGTTAAGTGAAGCTGGTCCAGGCTGTGGTGAAGAGTGACCGGGTATCCTCTCTTGGCACACAAGGATCCAAGTGCAAGTAAAGTAGGGAGAAAAGGAGAAAATACAAGTAAACTTTCTGAATTTCTTTTCTCTCTTTTTTGGGTCCCCCATGTCATGTTGAGAACTGTGAACTCTTACCAAGCTACTGTTTTTGAGACACAGGAATGTGACCAAACTGAGCAGTGATGACATGGCCAAAGAAAATTCCTTTAGAAGAGCATTATGGGAAGCAAGAGTTGATAACATTTTTGTTGCCGAGTGAACTTAGAGCTGAGTACAGTGGCACTTGTCTGTAGTCCTAGCTACATGGGAGTTTGAGTCAGTGTGGGCAACAAAGCAAGGCCCTGTCCCCTTCAAAAATAGTGAATTCTATACCTGTCATACTCCTTTTGTTGTTTTTTTTTCAAGCCCTCCTCCCTCACATTGTGACTTGAAACAGTATCTCACTCTATAGCTCTGATTGGCCTGAAATTCACAATGGCATCCAACTCATGCTCAGTCCTCCTCTCTCCACCTCACAAATACTGAAATTACAGGCATATCAAACATGCCGAGCCACAGGGTCTTGCTCTGTAGCCCAGGTTGGCCTGGAACTTTTGATCTTCCTGCCTTAGTCTTCCCTGTACTGGGATTGTAGAAACGTGCCATCAAGCCCAGCTCACGTTCCTTGTATTGGAATAACCGTCTATCTATCTTTCAAATGGCTTCTGATTTTATTTATGCAAATGTATTGCTGCCTTAATTTCTTCATGAGCAAGGCAAGATATAAATAAACACAATAAAAGCTATTCTAGGTGAACCGAGCACCTTTTCTGGTCTTCCCTCCAGTAAATTTCAAATCAAAATGCTGTAAGAATCAGTTATCTTCAGAAGGGTGGATTTTATGGTTTGTGAATTATTTCTCGGGGGGGGGGGAGAAAAAGATCTGTTGCCTCAGAAAGTCAGCTGCTAAAAGCATGGTATTGTTTCCATGTATATATAACATATGTAATTTTGGCATATGTTCTGGGGAACACAGAACAGAGTAAGCATTGTGTTGATCATTGGTCAGGCCATAGTCATGCCCAACGCTTAACTAAAGAGGAGGATGTAGCTCAGTGGGTAAATGCTTGCCTAGTGTGCATGAGGCCCTGAGTTCTACCCCTAGCACAGGAGAAAGGAAAATAAACACACCAAGCCGGGCGTGGTGGTGCACGCCTTTAATCCCAGCACTCGGGAGGCAGAGGTGGGAGGATCACCGTGAGTTTGAGGCCACCCTGAGACTACAGAGTGAATTCCAGGTCAGCCTGGGCTAGAGCGAGACCCTACCTTGAAAAACCAAAAAAAAAAAAAAAAACCCACACCTACATATTTAAAGCTGTGGGTAGTATATGCATGTAGTCCTAGCTATTTGACTCAGGCAGATGGATGACTTGAGGCCAGCCTCCGAAATATAACAAGATCCTACCTCTAAAAACCAGAAAAAAAAAGTTTTAAACTGCCCCTAAGGTACCAAATATGATTCTTTTTTAAAAATATTTTATTCACTTTCAAGCAGAGAGAGATAGAGATAGAGAGAGAGAGAGAGAGAGAGAGAGAACACACCAGGCTACCACCTTGTGGGTCTGGCTTATGTGGGTACTGAGGAATTGAACCCAGGGCCTTAGGCACTGGAGGCAAGTGCCTTAAATGCTGAGCCATCTCTCCAGCCCCCAAATATGATTCTTTATATATACCATGAATTTGTTTTGTTTCTCAAGGTAGGGTCTCACTCTAGTCCAGGCTGACCTGGAATTCACTCTGTAGTCTCAGGATGGCCTCAAACTCAAGGTGATCCTCCTAACCTCTGCCTCCTGAGTGCTGGGATTAAAGGCATGTGCCACCACACCTGGCTTAATTTCTTTTTATTCAAAATTTTAGAAATCCTGTGTGGAAATGATTAAAACTTGGTGAAAGTAGCAGCTTTTCCTTCCACGAATTTTTGAATATAGAGATTTAGGGACCCTCTCACTGATTGCTTCAGAACATATGTAGGCTTATCAGACCCCTCAAGACATACACCAGAATGCCTTCTTCCATCACTTTTCTGTTCATGAATCTCCATTAGGAGCTGGGCTTCAAAATAAGAAACTGACATGTAAATGTGACCACTGTGTTACCACTTAGGAAAATTAAGAATTGGTAAAAGAAATATCTAAGATGTATTTGTAATTATCAGTTTTATTTTTTTCCTTTATTGATGCAGAAGACAGCTTACTATAACAAGTTTTTGTACTGAAATAAAACATCAGAAAGCAAAACCAGCCCCAAACAAATGGAACATGCAATATAACTAAAATTTAAATATTAAAAAGAGTTATGGCAAGGCAGATGTTTCACAGATACAGTCATGGCAATAAGAATCAGAACCAGTGCAATCAGATCTTACCGTAGAACACAGATTGGGCCTAACTGATGACAACCACTCTGCAGCTGAGATTCATAATCAAGAGGCAAGATAGGGGTCAGTGAGTGGGAAAAATTAAGAGGAAATATCAAGAATGAAGGTTTCTGCCTAATCTGACTTGATACAACTCACCATGACAAGTTTCGTCAATAAACCCAAGTTTAGTAATTCAATGTTTATAATTTTGATTTTATTTATTTTTTGGTGATGGTAGGGGGTGAGGTAGGATCTCATTCTAGCCCAGGCTGACCTGCACTCACACTCTGTAGTCCCAGGCTGGCCTCGAACTCATGGCAATCCTCCTATCTCTGCCTCCCAAGTGCTGGGATTAAAGGTGTGTGCCACTACGCCAGGCAAGGCTTGAAGTATTTATATATGTGTGTGGTATGGTGTGTGTATGTGTGTGGTGGGGGGGGGGGCACACCAGGGTCTCTTGCTGCCAGCTGCTCTTGCTGCCAGCTGCATGTGCCACTTTGTGTCCAGTTTTACATGGATGCTGAGGAATCTCACCCAGGCCCTCAGACTTTGTAAGACTTTAACCACTAGCCATCTCCCCAGCCCCTTATTGTGCATTCATATAGTGTTGTTTCAATGTGTACCTATTATAAATTCAAACACTTAGTGGCTGAGTGTATAGCTCAATGATATAGGGCTTGCCTACCATGTACAACGCTCTGGGTCCAATAACTGGTACCACACATAAACAATTAATACTTGTTTTTTTGTTTTGTTTTGTTTTCTGAGATAGGGTCTCGCTCTAGCCTAGGCTGACCTGGAATTCACTCTGTAGTCTCAGGCTGGCCTCGAACTCACAGTGATTCTCCTACCTCTGCCTCCTGAGTGCTGGGATTAAAGGCATGCGCTACCATGCCTGGCCTTACTTGGTATTTTTTGATATATGGATAGAGGGTTACTGAATAAATATGTACATGCTTGACTCTGTTTTTCAAGGTAGGTTCTCGCTCTAGCTCAGGCTGATGTGGAATTCACTATGTAGTCTCAGGGTGGCCTTAAACTCACAATGACCCTCCCACCTCTTCATCCTGAGTGCTGGGATTAAAAGCATGAGCCATTTTACTCAGGCATGTTGTGGGACTGGAGATGAAACCTAGGGCCTTGAACATGCTAAGCAAGCACTATCAGTAAACCGTATCCCCAGCCCCAAATGGTTAATTTCAAATCTTTCATGTAAATATAGTTGGGCTAAATTTATAATTATCTAGTTTCACAAAAAAATATATTTTCCACTGGGAAAAACAAAGGCATCTGAGGAAACATGGGAAGAAAATCCTTTCTGTCCATATTTATAATTTCATCCTCTACTAGCTTCCTATGTGGATGAATAAATCAAACAATATCTCATTGAAAATCTATGCCATAAATATGGCTAATTCCATCCATAGCTGGTACATGCTTTCTGGTCCATTTATCAAGGCAAATATTCCCAACAATAACATGTACTAGAAGCTGTACAAATATACAGATGGATATACAAAAAAAGATACAGATGGTATAAGTAGCAAAGAGCTTGTGCAGAACAGTAAGCAAAATGGAAATCCACCTGGGTCAGAGGTATAGGGTTAATTTCTTTTGCAGAGGCTGAGTTTTCCCCATGATGGGTCTGGTCTTTAGTGGTCCCCCTAAGTTCAAATGGAGGAGCATCTTTTTTCTTCATTAACCAAACATGCCCAGGTACAGCTGCTTCTCTTTCTTGTGGTAGCTGCTGAGTTCTGACTGTGTCAGCTGGAGGTACCGCCGGACATTGGCATCTTGGAAGATGATGGAAAAGGCAATTAGAGACAGACCATAATCACACTTGCTCTAGCCCAGCCTAACCTGGAATTCACTATGTAGTCATAGGCCAGCCTCAAATTTATAGCAATTCTTCTACCTCTGCCTCCCAAGTACCACATGCCCAGCTTTTTTGTTTCTTTGAGATAGGGTCTTGGCATCTCAAGCTGGTCTCAAACTGATCATCTTGCCTCTACCTCCCAAGCACTGGATTACACACATAAACTACCATATCCAGTTGAACACTTTCATTTTTTTTTTTTTCTGTTTAAGGTAGGGCTAGTTGATAACACTTTCTCCAGACAGGGCCTTCCCAAGTACCTGACCTTGAACTCATGATCCTCTTGCCTTATCCTCCCAAGTACTGGGATCACAGATATGTACCATGTCCACTGTGGCTGCTAATTTTATGGTAGAAGGGAATTTGGTGAAATAGTTATAGAACTGCTAAAGACACTAGTCACATAGGTGGCAATTTATGATTTCCTTTTTTTTTTTTTTTTTTGAGGTAGGGTCTCACTTTAGCCCAGGCTGACCCAGAACTCACTCTGTAGTCCCAGGATGGCCTCAAACTCAGTGATCTTCAGCCTCCCAAGTGCTGAAACTAAAGGCATATACCACCATGCCCAGCCTTATTTATTTATTCATTCATTTGCAAGCAGAGAGAGACGGACAGAATGGATGCACCAGGACCTCCTGCTCTTGTAAAGGATCTCCAGACACAGTCACCATGACCACTTAATGCATCTGGCTTTACAGAGGTACTGGGAAATCAAATCTAGACCATCAGGTTTTGCAAGCAAACACCTTTAACCCCTGAGCCATCTCTTCAGCCCTTTGGTTCTTTTTAGATACAGGGGTCTTATTGTTTTGCTCAGGCTGGTCTTAAAACTTGTGGTTCAAATGATCCTCCTGCCTTAGCATCCCAGAGTAGCTGGGACTGCAGACATGTGCCCCTGTGCCCAGTTAGCAGCATTTGATCTATATGCTTGAAGGTAAGAATCATTAACAAGTAGCTCATACTGTAATCTTTATTAGCTTTAGCATTCATCTTAAATTAGTAAAATTCTTATTGCACTGTTATGTTTGGGGACCCTCTGCTTTTAGTTTCCAATAGCTGCTTTACTGTAAGGGAATATTGGAATATTGCTAATGTAAAAAACACTACTGAAGAAACCTGAGTATTGCTTAAATTTGGAAGGTTACTAAGATAGAGAAAGAGCAACTGATTGAGGTCTGTGAACACAAGTTTCGGACAAGAGGTGAATGAGAAGGCTTGCTGCCACTCATTGTTATAGCATCTTGTGACTTAACTTGCTAACTCCCAAGCTTATTGTCATGCACACATCTCTGTACCCAACTATAAAACCCCCTTGTCAACTAGGGTTCTGAGCCAATGCCTTTTCTAGGCTTGGCCTACCCAGGTAAAATAAACCCTCCACTCTCCTCTGGCTAACATGGCTTTGTCTCTCTCATGGGCACAGGGTATTTCTACTTCATCAAGACAAAATAAAAACAAGAAGTCAATTTCCAGTGCTAATCCAAACAACCCAGGAATGATCAGGCCATCTGCTTCAGTGTCCTTTCTACCTTGAAAACAAATCTCAAAATCTCTCAGTAGGCCACTATTTTCTAGGTCACACCTGGAGTTAGCTGGGATAAGACAATGATAGCTAAAGCAAAGGCCAGCCCCATCTGAGCATGCTAGATGATTATCAGCTTCCTTCATTGGGATCCATAGTCACACCCTCTAAGTATAGGAACTGAACCTTGAAAAAATTTTTAGTGGTGCATGCCTTTAGTCCCAGCACCTAGGAGGCAGGGGGATCCCAAGTTAAAGGCCAGCTTGGACCACATAGCAAGACCTTTCTTTTTTTTTTTTTTCAGCAAGACCTTTCAAAACCATCACCACAACAAAAAAAGTTCTGAGGCAGGCATGGAAGGAGGACTGCAGTAAATTCAAGGCCACCCTGACCTTACATAGTGAATTCCAGGTCAGCCTGGGCTGGAGCATGACCAGTACCTCAAGGGGAAAAAAATAAATTCTAAGGGCTGGATTGCTCAATTGTTAGAGGCACTTGCTTTCAAAGCCTGCTGGCCCGGGCTCTATTCCCCAGTATCCACATAAAGCCAGATGCAGAAAGTGGTGCATGTGAGTCAGTTTGCAATGGCAGGAGGCCCTGGTGTGTCCATTCTCTCTCTCTCTCCTTCTCTCTCTCAAATAAAAAAAGTGTCTAAACTCAGAATGGTGCTGCACACCTGTAATCTCAGCACTTGGGAGGTGGAGAAAGGTCAGGAGTTCAAGGCTAGGCACCTTTACAAAGTTTGAGGCCAGCATGCACTATATGAGACTGAAATGGGGAGTTCATATCGTATGCAGGCCAAAGAACTGATGACACAGATAGAGAGGTTTCTGGACAAATACCATGTGCTTTATTCAAATTTATCCAAGTGGGGGAAAAGGTGAGGGGGTGAAGTAAAAAAAAAAAAAGAGGCAACCCATTACCACATGGTCTGATAAACTCGTAAAAAAAAAAAAAATCACTACAAAAGGGAAAACTAGATAAAAACTTCTAAGGAAATCAAATAATAAGACCCATGTCCTGCAGGAAGGAAGGGGGCATGTACCACCACAAACCCGACTTCCTCCAGAGCCAAGCCAGAAAAAGCCACTCACTTCTGGTCGGGTTAGAATTGTGTTAGAGGTGGGGCAAAGCCCCGACTAGGAAGGAGCTAGGGAGGAACATGGCAAAATTGTGTGAGGTCATAGTGAGCCAGCCCTAAACCTGCCTAGAGGGTCTACCTTCTAATCTCCCCCAAAAATGTTCCTATAATCTCTGTCATGAGTTGGACATGGTGACACACACCTATAAACCCAGCAATCAGGAGGCTAAAGCAGGAGGATCATAAGTTCCAGGGTAGCTTGAGCCATATATTGAGATTCTGTCTCAAAAACTCAAAACAGGGCTGAAGAGATGGCTTAGCAATTAAGGCACTTGCCTACAAAGCCTAAAGACTAAAGTTCAATTCCCCAGTACCCACATAAAGTCAGATACATAAGGGGGTGCATGCATGTGGAGTTCACTTCCAGTGGCTAGAGGTCCTGGTGTGCCCATTCTACTCTCTTCTCTATGTGCAAATTAAGGAATTTTTATGAAGGGCTGGAGAGATTGCTCAGCAGTTAAGGTGCTTATCTGCAAAGCCTAATGACCCAGGTTTGATTCACCAGTACCCATGTAAAGCCAGATGCACAAAGTAGCACATGCATCTGGAGTTTGTATGGTCCAGTCCAGGCATGCCTGTCTCTCTTCTATTTTTCTCTCTCTCTCCCCCCTTGAAAATAACTATGTTTTAAAAAAAAATTAGAGATAGTGTGGTAGTAAATATTTTGCATATATATAAAAAGAAAACCACTCTGGGAATGTACCAGTGGCAGGGCATTTACATCACATGCACACGGCTCGGAGTTTTAGATTCACAGCACAACAAAACAAATATAAACAGACATATGTATAAACTGACATAGAGAATAGGTATATAAAAATGCATATGTCTGTTTCAGCATAAATATTCTAAGGCTAGACATAGAACTAATGATAATGCTTTCCATTGGAAACAAGAACCCAGGGGCATGCTGGGTATGGTGGTGAACACCTGTAATCCCAGCACTCCTCAGAGAGGCTGAGGCATGAAGATCCTAGCTCCAAGTCAGGCTGAGCTACATAGACTCATCTCAAAAAAACCTAATTGGGCTGGGGAGATGCTCAGCAATTAAAGGTGCTTGCCTACCAAGCCCAATGGCCCAGGTTCAATTCCCCAGCCACCCCGCATAAAAGCCAGAGGAACATTTGCAGTAGAAAAGACCCTGGCATGTGCGCGCGCGCGCGCACACACACACACATAAATAAAGATTTATCAAAAACAAAAACAAGTGCTGGGATTGTAGCTCAGTTGGTAAAGTACATACTTAGCATAAATTACACCCTGAGTTTGATCCCCAGCATTGCAAGAAACCTGAATGGTGGCCCAAACCTGTAATCCCAGTATTCAGGAGTTAGAGGTAGAAGAATCAGGAGTTCAGTGCTATCCTCAGATACATAGCAAAACTCAAAACTGGCCTGGTCTACTACATAAGATTGTGTGTCAGGAAAATTAATCTTGGACTGGAGAAATGGCTTAGTGGTTAAAGCACTTGCCTGAAAAGCCTATCAACGAGGGTCCGAATCCCCAGTACCCATATAGAGCCAGATGCAAAAAGTGGTGCATGCATCTGGAGTTTGTTTGCAGAGTCAAGTATGCCCATTCTCTCAATATTTTCTTCACTCTCTGCTTGCAAATGAATAAAAAAATCTTACTCACTTGAATTTTGAATTCTTGAATTTTGAGACATACATAGCATTACCTATATTTTTTAAAAAATCAAGGAAACAAAAATGATAAAAACCCACTTTCCACAGCTACTATCTTATCAAGACAATTTTAAGAAGTATCTTTATGTTGATATGCAATAGGTGTACAGGTTAAAGGGTACATGTAGAATGTGTAATAGTCAGATTGGGTCTCTCTCTAGTCCAGGCTGACCTGGAATTCACTATGTAGTCTCAGGGTGGCCTTGAACTCACAGCAATCCTCCTACCTCTGCCTCCCGAGTGCTGGGATTAAAGGCGTGCAGCACCATGCCTGGCTTGATCGTTTCTTTGTGCTAACAGCAGGACTATTTGATGGTGCTCACCACTCCAGCGCCGTTCTCACTCACCTTTAGGCTGTCTAGTGACAGCAGCCATCAGGTAGTGCCGAGCCTGGTCATAGTCCTGCAGATGGAAGAAGGCCACTCCAGCCCGATACAAGGCCTTGGCGTTATCAGGCTGACGTTCCAGGACTTTCTGACTGTATTCCCTCACTCGTTCGTAGTTCACTGGCTCCATCTGAAGGAGACAGGCTAATGGCCCAAGTTAAAGGTGGAGAAAAGGAATTTATTATACTATTCCACTCAAAGCAAAAGCAGTCCCCAATAAGCACTCATTCAACAAAGTGTCCCCCGTGTCCACATCTTCTTCAGGCACTGGAGAGAAGGTAGTGAATCAAAGTTTTACATATTCGCAATCTACTTCTATGTGCCTAGGGTTATATGAGGCCCAGCTGCCTCATGTCTCTCAAACTGGGTTTGGTAGCACACACCTGTAATCCCAGACATGGGAGGAGGCAGCTAGGAGTTCAAAGTCATTCAGTTTGAATTCAAGCCAGGCTGGAGGGGAAGGAGGGCTGGCTTAGCAGGCTGCACAAGCATGAGGGGCTGACATCCTGAGATGGAATCCCAACACCTTACATAAACAGTTGGGAGTGGCCACACATGTCTCTAGATCCATCTGATAGGAGCAGACACAACAGAATAGCTCAGCCAATCTGACTGAAAACGGCAACTCCAGGTTCAGTGCAAGACTCTCTCGAGGACCTAGGAAAGAGTTCTTTCTGGCCTCTGCACATGTGCACACAGAACATGCACATTTATACACACACACAGCCAGGCTGGGCTACGTGAGATCCTAGCTCAAAAACAATGGGCTGGAGAGATGGCTCAGTGGTTAAGGTGCTTGCCTGCAAAACCTAATGACCCAGGTACTGTGCTGGCTTTTCAGTACCCATGTAAAGCCAGATGCACAAAGTGCCCCATGCATCTAGTGTATGAGTGAAGTGGTTGGAGGCCCTAGTGTTGTGCCCCCCCCCAACCTGGAATTCACCATGTAGTCTCAAGCTGGCCTTGAACTCACAGCCATCCTCCTATTTCTGCCTCCTGAGTGCTGGGATTAAAGGTGTGCACCACCACACCCAGCCAACAAATGAATTTTTAAAAATTATTTTATTTATTCATTTTCAGAGAGAGAGAGAGAGAGAGAGAGAAAACACCAGGGTCACCACCTTGTGGGTCTGGCATATGTGGGTATTGGGGAATTGAACCCAGGGCCTTACACACTGGAGGCAAGTGCCTTAACCGCTGAGCCATCTCTCCAGCCCAACAAATGAAATTTTTAAAAAATACATTTTTATTTATTTGCAAGCAGGGGGAGGGGGAGAGGGAAGACAGAGACAGAGCTCACCAGGGTCTCCAGCCACTGCAATCAAACTCCAGATTGGGGGTGGGGGGGACGACAAAACACTGACCATTTCCATGTGTGCAACTATTTTCATTTTCCAACTTGTTCTTTTCCTCAGCATTTATCAACTGATATACCTTGTATCATTATTATTTTTTGTTTTTCAAGGTAGGGTCTAGATTTAGCCCAAGTTGACCTGGAATTCATTCTGTAGTCTCAGGCTGGCCTTGAACTTACAAGGATCCTTGTACCTCTGCCTCCCAAGTGCTGGGATTTTTAAAAAATTATTTCCTAAATTTCCTATTTAATAATTTCCTAATTATATCCTAATAGGCAAGTGTTTCAGAAATATAGGGATTTTATCTGTTTTATACTGCTAATCCTCAGCATGCAAGAATTGTTGACCTAAATAAAAATGTTAGCTACTATAATTACTATTATTATTTGAAGCTAAGTACATAGTTGGACAAATGTATGAAACCTAAGTTTCTGATGGTTGTGATGGCACAAGCCAGTAGGGAATTGCTGAACAGGCAGAGGCAGGAAGATCAGAAGTTTGAGGACAACCTGGGCTATACCTTTTAGGGGTTGTGGAGAAAGCTCAGTGGTTCAAGGAGCTTGCTTCCAAATACTGCTGGCCCATGTTTGATTCTCCAGCATCCACATAAAGCCTGACACAAAAAGTGGCACATGCATCCTTTCACTTGGCATTCATCTGCAATGGCAAAAGACCCTGGCATGCCCATACACTTATACACACATGTGCAAATAAATCAAGGTTTCACCATAGCTAATGAGTAATGCAAGATTATGTATTTGTGTTGGAGAGTGAACCCAAGGTCTTCAACATGTACACGCTAAGCATGGACTTTGTCACTGTGTCTGTGCTACACTACTAACAAAACTATTTCTTTTTTCTTTTCTTTTTTTCGAGGTAGGGTCTTGCTCTAGTCCAAGCTGACCTGGAATTCACTATGTAGTCTCAGGGTGGCCTTGAACTCACAGCAATCCTCCTACCTCTGCCTCCCAAGTGCTGGGATTAAAGGCGTGTGCCACCATGCCCGGCTCCAACAAAACTATTTCTTTCCAGACAGTCTCATATATCCCAGGCTGACCTTGAATTTCTAATCCTCCTTCCTCCACTTCCTGAACGTTGGGATTGTAGGCATGTATCACCACACACTAGGCGGACCACTCTGCCCACCAAGCCACATCGCCAGCTGAGTATTGTAATTTTAAAAAAAGGATGTTTTAGGGCTGAGAGTGTATCTCATTATAGGGTTTGCCTAGCATGTGCAAGGCGCTGGGTTCTACCTCAGTACTACAAAACTATTTTTAAAAGTATTTACTAAAAAAAATTTTTTAAACTATATTTACTTATTTATAAGAGAGAATGAGCACACTAGGGCCTCCTGCCACTGCAGACAAACTCCAGATGCATGTGTCACTTGTGTGTCTGGTTTTACAAGGGTACTGGGGAATCAAAACCAGCCATAAGGCTTTGCAAGCAAGCGCCTTTAAACCACAGAGGTGTCTCTCCAGCGCCCCTTATTTTTATTTTATTTTTTTTGAGGCACGGTTTCACTCTAGCCCAGACAGACCTGGAACTCACTATGTAGCCCAGGATGGTCTCAAACTGTCTGCAATCTCCCTACATTAGCCTCTGTACTAGGACTAAACAAATGAGCCATCACACCTGGCTAAAACTGCCTTCTTTTGTTTGTTTTTCGAGGTAGGGTCTCACTCTAGCCCAGGATGACCTGGAATTCACTACGTAGTTTTAGGTGGCCTAGAACTCACAGTGATCCTCCAACCTCTGCCTCCAAGTGCTGGGATTAAACACGTGTGCCAACATGCCCAGCTGAAACTGCTTAAAAATTTTTTTTCAATTATTTATTTGCACATGTGTATATGTGTACAGGCCAGGGTCACTTGCTTTTGCAAATGACCACCACCAGTTGGTTCACCTTTATGTGGGTAGCTGAGGATCCCAGCTGTCAGGCTGTGAAAGCAAGTGCCTTTAACCACTGAGTCATCTCCCAACCCCCAATATTGTTTTTCTTTAATTTTGTTGTTCAAGGTAGGGTCTTGCTATAGCCCAGACTGACCTAGAATTCACTTTGTAGTCTCAGACTGGCCTTGAACTCACGTAGATACTCCTATCTCTGCCTCCCAAGTGCTGGGACTAAACAAATGTGCTACCACACCCGGCCCAATATTGTTTTAAAAATAAAAGATTAAAAAAATAATAAATAAATAAATAAAAGATTAGCCAGGCCTGATGGCTCGCACCTGTCTTCCCGAGCACATAGAGGTCAAGGCAGGATTGCCAGGAGTTTGAAACCAGTCTGGTATACAAACAAAGTGTATTTCAGGCCAGTTTGAACTACCTAGTGAGTGTCTGAAAACCAACCAACCAAGGCCAGGCATGGTGTGAAACACCTCTCCTTCCAGTACTGGGGAGACTTGAGTGAAGAGGACCACTTTGAGTTCAAGGCCAGCCTGAGGCTACAGAGTGAGTTCCAGGTCAGCCTGGGCTGGAGTGAAACAAATAAACAGAAAAATAGTAACAAAAAAATAACAACCATTAGCAAATGTATAAACTATGCCACCTGGAGATGGAAAATACCAGCTAGCCAAGTTATGGATTTATAAAAAAGATACAAACCGAGCAGGGCCGTGGTGGTGCATGCCTTTAATCCCAGCACTTGGGAGGCAGAGGTAGGATCACCATGAGTTCAAAGCCAACCTAAGCCTACATAGTGAATTCCAGGTCAGCCTGGACTAGAGACCCTACCTCGAAACCCACCCCCCCCAAAAAAAAAGATACAAACCACCAAATACAAGTGGTTTACACTATCAGCTGAAACAACTTGTTTCCCAAATGTCAAATTTCCTTTAAACAACTCCAGGTTTTCTCTGTAGCAAGCAAAATGCTCTGATGCTTGAAAGCTTGCAATTGGTAAGCCCACTCTAAAGTCACCATATCCGATTCTGGGGTTTAGGTCCCAGGAAGCTGTGTTTTCACAAACTCTCCAGGTGAGGCTCAAGACGCCGTCACCTCAACAACTTAATAAGAACGGAAATAGATTTCAATTCATCTTTCGGAGTTTCTTCAGATGTTCAGAGGCTGATGTTCCTATCTTGTTGCTCTGACCACCCTTCAGCCCTGTTCTTACCAGCTAGATTGTTGTAGCAGTCTGTCTGGGTGCTATGGAGTACGTTTTCTTGCTCAGCTGTGAGAGCTGGGCCCTGAGGTCCCAGGTTAGGTATCGGGGAAGGCAGACTCGGGTCCAGACCCCGCAGCTGAAGCAGAGCTCGATGGTACCTACTCACAGCATCTCGGTACTTCCCTTCCCGGTAGCGTTGGTTCCCTTCCTCCTTGTAGAGCTGAGCCTCCTGCAGGCGCTTCTCCATGACTGGGTTGCCCGGTGCTCGTGGGAATGGGGCAGGAGGAAAGAGCCGATCGAGCTCTGGCCTTGGGGTGGAAATAACGGATGCTTGGCAGCCGACTTAGGGGGGCAGAAAATGATCCTTCCCTGGAAGGGACCCCGGGATTTAAGCCTTGTAGCTTGCACTACAGTCTCCAGGGCTCCTCTCTTGCAGGACTTTTCAGGCTTCTCAAGTGCAACGAACTAGTTTGGGAAGGTGTGAGAATAGAAGACTCGGAGGCTCCCAGGGTGGGCACAGAACCCCTCCTAAGAACCCGGGCAAGGCGTGGGTCCCTTCTTTCTGTTGGACACACCCCCGACCTGGAAGCAGAGGGAGAGGGCGGGGACGAGGGCTGCCAGCCGTCCACGGCTCCTCCCCGGCCCTTTGTCCTCATCCAGTAAGCATTCTCGATGCCTCTGCGGCAGCTCGAGGAACCCACGGGCGCAGCTGCGAAAGCCGCAGCAGCACCCCAACAGCAAGCCTTGCAGGGGTCCGGGCCGGGCCCAGAAGTGTCCCCCGAGGCGGGAGCACGGAGAGGAAAGGGTGACGCCTGCCGGCAGCTCGTTATCTAATGGGGCGCGCGCACTGCGCCACACCGCCCAATCACAAGAGGGTCTAGAAAAGTAATCCCGCAGAAACGACCACGCCTCCCCAGCGGACCAACCCGGAAAAAAAAAATCCCCCACCACTTTGCCAATAGAAAAAAAGCCGCACGATCATGATTGGCCAATCACAACGGTAGACGACCGTTTAAGTCTGCCAATGAGAAGAGAAAAGGGGCGGGGCTAGCGCCTGTTGCTGGGTAGAAGTTGAAACACGGAGAGAAATGGAGGCCCAGGAATTTCTTGGTACTAAAGAGCCCTCTTGTCCGTTCCCACGCAAACAGCTACTCTGCACCACATAGTCCTTCAGCTTTCCTACTCCAAAGCTGCCTCCACGGAGAATGAGGAAGAGAGGCACACCAGGGAGCCCTAGGTTATCTATCTCGGCCATTGGCAAGTGAGCAGGAAGTACGGGTGACAGTGGGTGGGGCTCCACGCGGCTGCGCAGAACCTCCGGCTGAAGTACGGGAAGACGGGAGTGTACACGCTTCCGCGCTACGAGGCACTTGAGCCTCAGCCAGCCCGGCCCGGGTCTGACACCGATGCGGCTGCGCAGTAGTACTGCCGGCGCTGATTGGTCCGGACGCTAGAGGGGCGGGAGAAAGAGTCCAGGAACTCCGTCGTGCCCGCCGCGCGCCCGTCCGCGGCTGGGAAGCTAGTGTCCCTGAGGCCGGCCGCTCCCCGGGGCGGTGTTTGGGGCTCCGTGAGCTGAGGGGGAGGGGACAAAGCCGGTGACACCGACAGCGCGCCGTCCCCGCCGCGTACGTGCGTGCGATCGCTCGCGCGGGCTCCGTGCTGGCGCGTGAGGCGGAGGCGGGCGGCGGCGCCTGCGCGGTCGGACTCGGTCGACAGTTCGCAGGGGAGGAGGCGGCGGGAGGCGGAGGAGGCGGCGGCGGCGATGGAGGTGAAGCGGCTGAAAGTGACCGAGCTGCGGTCGGAGCTGCAGCGGCGGGGCCTGGACTCTCGCGGCCTCAAGATGGATCTGGCGCAGCGGCTGCAGGAGGCACTGGACGCCGAGATGCTGGAGGACGAAGCCGGGGTCGGTGGGGCCGGGCCCGGCGGGGCCTGCCAGGCGGAGCCTCGGCCTGTGTCCGCGTCGGGCGGAGGCCCGGGCGGGGACGACGAGGACGACGACGAGGACGAGGAGGAGGAGGACGAGGAGGCGCTGCTTGAGGACGAGGACGAGGAGCCGCCCCCGACCCAGGCTGCGGGCCAGGTCGCGCAGCCGCCCCCGGAGCCCCCGGAGGACACCTCCGCGGAGGCCGCGGTGGAGCCCGAAGCTTCCGACGAGCCGGCGGAGGCCACGGCCGGGTCAGGTGGGGTCAACGGCGGCGAAGATCAGGGCACCGACAAAGGGGAGGAAGAAGAGCTGGAGGAACGGAGCGGCGACGAGACGCCGGGATCCGAGGCACCGGCCGACAAGGCCGTGGAGGAACCGGGTGAGGTTCTGAGCTGCCGGGCGCACCCCGCCCTGCCCCGCGCGCTCCCTCCCCGGGAGGCGGCCTTCACCTGCTGCCCACCTGGCTGCTCTGGGACGGAGCGCGTGGTTTTTGTATGCAAGTTGCTTTGCAAGCTACCTGTGGAGCAGGCTTCTCCGTGCCGATAGGCGGAGGGAGGGCTGGCGGGGACCGCTAGACGGACAGATAGGTATTTGGCCTATCCGACGGGTTATTTAACCGGATAACCGAGAGCCTTCAAAGGCTGCCCCGACCAAAGCGCACTGCTGGAGCTTGGGCCGCAGCCACAGGTTCTGGACATCTAACTTTGCTCGGCAGGGGACAGTGTCTAGTGTGAGCGCCTTGGGTTTAATGGTTAACTAGCTAAGAGAAAGTCCTGCACTGCTGCTGGGGAGCTTTAGCCTTGTCTGGATTCTCTTAAAATTGGAATTGCCCAAAGAGTCTGTGGATGGGCAGATTTGTAGAAGTGCTGTGCATTTTCGTGTTAGCCCCTGACTTCTTGAGCTGAAATGATGGGGTTTCTGGCGTGTTCGTTGAATGCCTGTGGAGACATCCCAGGGCGTTAGTGACTTTTCTCCTGTGTTTTGAAGTGATCGCATGGTTAATGTAGTCCATAGCTGTATCTGTCAGGATAGAGAGGGAAAGGAGGGTTGCTTCTTAAGCTTTAAAGTGGTTTCCTAAGCTGAGGAGATGGTGGAACAGCCAGAGTCACTTGCTTGCAAAGCCTGCCAGCCCAGGTTCAATTACCAAGCACCATATAAAGCCAGGTGCAAAAAGTGGCACAAGCATCTGGCGTTCATTTGCAGAGGCAAGAGCCCCTGGGACACTCGCATTCGCAAAAATGCAAATACATTTTTAAGTAGGTTTCCGGGTTTTTTTTCTTAAATAATTTTTTAGATTGTTAGTGAGTATGGACAGTGAGTATCTTTGTATTGGAACCTGTTTTACAGGGACGTGCAAATGGCATATTTATTTTTTTTTAAATTTTATTTATTTATTTATTTATTTATTTTGTGTGCGTGTGTGTGTGTGTGTGTGTGTGTGTGTGTGTGTGTGTCTGTGTCTGATGTCCTGGAACAAAAATCACATATAACCTTGGACTTATGTCTGTCCCAAATAGCAGATAAAAAAATATTGAGGGATATGAGTAAGAGACTATTTATTTATTTGGTTTTTCGAGGTAGGGTCTTGCTCTAGCCCAGGAATTCACTCTGTAGTCTCAGGCTGGCCTTGAACTCTGCCTCTGGAGTGCTGGGATTAAAGGTGTGTGCCACCACATCCGGCTCTAGACTATTTTTAAAAAACTGTTATTAAACAACCTTCCTAGTGTTAGAAAATACAGAAGCCTAAGGAAGAACTCCAGATGTAGTCCTGTTGTAAAGAATTTGCTAAATATGCAACACCACCTTCCTACCCAAAGTTGTATTATTTATGGGTCTCTTGTGACTTAATGGTTTGCTCTTGTAACTGAAACAGCTGTGTATCATCCACCTGAGTGCATTTGCTTTATACATAAAACCATTGGATGATTTATGTGTTATGGTGCTATAAAGATGACTCTTGGGCTGGAGAGATGGCTCAGTGGTTAAGACACTTGCCTCCAGTGCCTAAGGCTCCTGGTTCAATTCCCCGGTACTCACATAAGCCAGACCCACAAGGTGGTGGCCCTGGTGCATATTCTCTCTCTCTCTCTCTCTCT
>PVHP010028083.1:0-23355 GCA_004024765.1 Zapus hudsonius
AAGGAAGGAAGGAAGGAAGGAAGGAAGGAAGGAAGGAAGGAAGGAAGGAAGGAAGGAAGGAAGGAAGGAAGAAAGTTGTCTGTCTTCAAGGGACCCCCAGAGCACTGACTTTAGGATTATAGGCATAAACAGATCAAAAGAAGTTTTTCCATAGCGGATAGCAATCCAAAAACTTATCCATATTTTTAAATTTGGGGTTTTTGTTGGTGGGGTTTTTGTTGGGTATTGTTTTTTGTTTGTTTTTATTAAATATTTTATTCATTTATGAGAGAGAGAGAGAGAGAGAGAGAGAGAGAAGAGAGAGAGAGAGCACTCCAGGGCCTCCAGCCACTATAAATGAACACCAGATACATGCGCCCTCTTGTATATCTGGCTTTACAAGGGCACTGGGGAATTGACCTCAGATCCTTCTGCATTGCAGGCAAATGCCTTAACTGCTAAACCATCTCTTCAGCCCTAATTTCAGTTTTCTTTACCTCTGTTTAGAACTCCATTGTAGAAACAAGAGTTTTGACAATGCTGCCTAGTTAAGAGAATAGGGAAGTAGAATCCAGTGCTTGTCACCACAGCAAGAGTTGAGATTTATTAAATATCTTTTCTTTTGATTAACGGTTGCTACTAACAACATTCCCCTTGGGTTCTTCCTGCATTGGGACACGATTGTCTGATATACTGTAACATGGGACAATTCTTTCCTATCAGATTTCCTTCCTGGGGCGGGGGAGATAGATGGGCTGGTAAAGTCCTCTTCATTTAAGCATGAGGACCCGAGTGCAATCTCCAAAACCCAAGGCAAAAGGATGTGTGCACAGCTAGTCAGTCGAGTCTACTTGGTGAGCTTCATGCGAACGACCACCACTCAAAGATCCTTCCCAGATCACACTTTAATGGAGAGCCTTTGATTGAAGGGGGGGCAGGAAGCGAAGGGGCAAGCGCTAAGAAGCAGCTGCTTTTATAGGGAAAAGGGACACGATAGTCCCATGATTGACTGGCTCCTGCTTGCCACCACCAAATGCCACGGGATTGGCTAGGATCACGAGATCAAGCATGCGCAAAAGCTTATGACCTCCTTGTTGACCTTTTAGATAACAAAGTAGTCTTCCATCCAAGCATTGCCTAATCCCAAGTGCTGGGATTAAAGGCGTGAGCCACCACGCCCGGCTCCCTGCAGTGGGATTAAAGGCGTGTGCCACCACGCCCGGCTCCCTGCACCAGTGCAAGACCCTGTCTCAAAGGACACAGAATTCCTGAGCAATGACATCTGAGGTTTCCAGATTTCCATATGTGCCCCCCCATGTATAGGAGCCATATTTAGTTGACAGCCTGCTTGCCTGACATGCATGAAGCCTTGTGTTCCACCCCCCCGCACAGCATGGGGGTGCCGTTACAATTCTAGCACTCAGGAGGTGGAGGTAGAAGGATCAAGGATCAGGAGTTGAAGGTCATCCTTGGCTACCCAGTGAGTTCAAGACCAGCCTGGGCTACATGTCTCCAACTCTTACATGTATGTGTGTGGTGATCGGTTTCAAGTTAAGGCACTTGAGATGTAGGGAAATTCTAATCTGTCTTATGAATTCCAGAATAAAAGGATTAGTCAGTGATTCTTTTCCGAAGAAGAAGCTCTAGAGGTTATAGTTAGGGTGTCTTTTAGCCCTGAACCATTAGAATCATGTGCCCTACCTTACTTCCTGTAAGTGTAAATGTTTGAAACGGGCCAGGGTTTGGGCTTGGCTAACTTGGCTGACTCACAGAGTGTGGCAACCCAGCCCGTCTCCCTTGTTGAGCAATGAAAGGAGAGCTAGGGCTTACGTCTCGTGGTGTTTTATAACTCCTCTCAGACGTTCTTTGGAGCTATGGATTAGAAATAGAGCTGATGTCATTGTCTGCAAAGAAGTTAAGTGAAGCAGAAGTCGGACGTGGTGGTTTATGCCTGCAATCCCAGCATGAAAAAAAGAAGAAGAAGAAAAGAGGAGGAAGAAGAAGAGGAAGAGGAGGAGAAGGAAACAACCTCTTTAGAAATAGCCAGGTCAATGGTCTTAACAAATACAACTTGCTCCGGTTTCAGTATGAATCTCTTAGTTCAATTATCTCCTGATAACGCTTCTGGGCTGAGGCTGTAGCTCAGAGGTCAAACACTTGTCTAGCTTGGGTAAGGCCCTGAGATCAATCCCCAACACTTCAAAATAATAATGATGATGCACTGCAGAGATAGCTCAGCAGTTCAAGGCAATCACTTGCAAAGCTTGATGGCACAGGGGCAATTTCCCAGTACCTATAGAAAGCCAGATGCACAGATGGCACATGCCTCTGGAATTTGGAGTTTGTTGGCAGTGACAAGAGACCCTGGTGCACCCATTCTCTTTCTCTCTTTTCTTATAGATAAATATGAATTTTTTAAAATATTTTAGTTATTCATTTTCAAGCAGAGAGATACAGAGAGAGAGAGAGAGAGAGAGAGAGAGAGAGAGAGAGAGCGCACCAGGGCCACCACCTTGTGGGTCTGGCTTACGTGGGTCCTGGGGAATTGAATCCAGGGCCTTAGGCACTGGAGGCAAGTGCCTTAACCACTGAGCCATTTCTCCAGCCCAAATATGAATATTTTTAAAATAATGATCATGATGTTTCTCTTAATATCACTTTGAATTTTTAGTTGAGTCTTGAATCAGAACTGTGTTAAAAGCGGCAGGAGGGCTGGAGAGATGGTTCAGCGGTTAAGGCACTTGCCTCCAGTGCCTAAGGCCCCTGGTTCAATTCCCCAGGACCCACATGGGCCAGACCCACAAGGTGGTGGCCCTGGTACGCGCTCTCTCTCTCTCTCTCTCTGTCTCTCTGTCTCTCTCTCTGTCTCTCTGTCTCTCTGTCTCTCTCTCTCTCTCTGCTGGAAAATGAATAAATAAAATATTTTTTTTAAAAAAAAGAGGCAGGAGAAAATACAGAAAGGATGTTGGGTTTAAATTAAGCTTTCTTCCTTATAGACATGAATATAAACAACTGTCGCCTATTTCCTCCTCAACATCTTCTCAGGGACTCATGCGCCTGGGATCTTTGACCCTTGTGGTGTCTGATGACTCACTTTCTATACGCAAAAGTAAGTCTAGATGTCTGAAAATAATTTGTTGATACAGAACTGCTGTGAGCAGTGTAAAGGTTTTCCTGGAGAATGTTATCTCCCCATTCACTGTTTGTAACTTGTTGAATTTTTCCCAGTGGTGGGGATCAAACCCAGGCTCCAGACATGCTAGACGAGAGCCCTCCCAACCAGCCACACTGCCAGATCCCTGTGATTCATGTAGAATCACTTGAAACATCTTTGTGTTCTTCGGGATGGCTCTCGGGGATCCCCCTTGTGCTCTAGACGCTCAGGATCCAAATGTCACCAAAGGTTTTTATGACTTTTATGAACGTTAGAAAGCAGGAGTGAGTCCAGTTCTAATGGAAACTTGGCTGTTGATCTGTGATTTCTTAACAAAGCAGAAAAATGCTGCTTATGATGGGTTCAAATTCCTGATTAGGGGCTGGAGAGATGGCTCAGCGGTTAAGGCACTTGCCTCCAGTGCCTAAGGCCCTGGGTTCAATTCCCCAGGACCCACATAAGCCAGACCCACAAGGTGGTGGCCCTGGTGCTCTCTGTCTCTCTCTCTGTCTCTCTCTCTCTTTCTCTCTCTCTCTCCTTGAAAATGAATAAATAAAATAAAAAAAAATTCCTTATTAGGTTTTAGCCAAGTTCGTGACAAGGCTGAGACAGGAAGATCTTGAGTTTGAAATCATTTCTAGGTTAGTCTTAACTACATAGTAAGATGTCTCAAAAAAAAAAAAGTGGTCGCTGGGCATGGTGGCGCACGCCTTTAATCCCAGCACTCGGGAGGCAGAGGCAGGAGGATCACCATGAGTTCAAGGCCACCCTGAGACTACACAGTGAATTCCAGGTCAGCCTGGGCTAGAGTGAGACCCTCCCTCGAAAACAAAACAAACAAGCAAACAACAAAAAAGTGGTGAAAGGGGAGGGGACTTGGGAGATGGTAGACACTCCGTGGTTAAGGGTGCTTGCTTGCAAAACCTGCCAGCCTGGGTTCAATTCTCCAGTACCCTAGCACAAAGTGACACAACATATGAAGTTCATTGGCAGTATAAAGAGGCCCTGACACTCCCATGTACTCCTGTTTAAGTCACCCCTTCTCTGAATGCCTCTTGGGCCCTGGCAGAGATGGCAGAGTGGCTCATCTTATGCTAAGCAGCCGGCTACCTTTCCCTGTATCGATGGATTTTGGTTCTCCCCAGTTTTCGCTGCCATCTATTAAAAACAAACAACAGCAACAACAAAAAAGATTCTCCAACCAGAAGTGAGAGACAGTATGGATTCAAGAGGATAAAGATAGTTATTTAAGAGACTATATTTAATCTACTTGCAAACAGAGAGGAGGCCTCTAGCCACTTGCAAATGACGTCCAGATGCATGTGCCACTTTTTTTTTATTTTTATTTATTCATTTTCAAGCAGAGATACAGAGAGAGAGAGTGAGAGACAGAGAGAGAACACCAGGGCCACCACCTTGTGGGTCTGGCTTATGTGGGTCCTGGGGAATTGAACCCAGGGCCTTAGGCACTGGAGGCAAGTGCCTTATCCGCTGAGCCATCTCTCCAGCCCTGCATGTGTCACTTTGTGCATCTCGCTTTACGTGGTGAATAAATCCTGGGGAACTGAACCAGGATAATTAGGTTTTTCAGGCCTAATTAACTGCTGCCCTATCTAAGAGATTTTTGACAGGTATAGCCTCTCTTCTTAGCCAAAAATGAGTGGGCACTCCTCTGGAGTCTGTGACCTTCCTATCCTTAGGATTCTGACTTGGTTCTCAGTAGCAGGTATATTTCTCAGCAATTTAAGAATTTTACAGGGCTGGAGAGATGGCTCAGCAGTTAAGGCACTTGTCTCCAGTGCCTAAGGCCCTGGGTTCAATTCCCCAGGACCCACATGGGCCATATGGTGTATCTGGTTCGTTCTCTCTCTCTCTGTGTCTCTCTCTCTCTCTCTCTCTCATCTCTCTCTGCTTGAAAATGAATAAATAAAATGTTTAAAAAAAAAAAGCTTTAAAAAAAAAAAAAAAAGAATTTTACAGTGCCAGAACTTAAACTGGAGTTTCATTCATGCACCTATATCGAAGGATTTGAATTCCTCCTCTTCATTTCTTATTCCATAAACTTCCATCTCACGGGACCTTGGTCTTAGAGGGGTAAAAAAGAATAACAATAAGCTCCAGTGATAAACACAGGAAGTGAGACTTTCCGTGAGAACATCCTTCCAGCGTCTCTGAACTCACTTGAAAGCAGCTGTGTCATTGAGGGCCAAGACTGCAGCAAAACAAGAACTGGGTAGCTCACCACTTTTCACCCAAGGGGTCTCAGCAGTGTCCTTACTGTTAGTGTCATTTGGAGGTTTGATGTCAATTTTGGATATAAGTACTACTGAGTATAATCGGTCACATGCCGTAGGATTTCCAGGTAGGAAAGAAAGTTTATGTTGCTTTTGATTTGTGTCAAATCTAGCAAGTTCCCTGAAAGACTCCCAGTTCTGTCTTTGGAAAAGTTGGCCTTAGGACTATAGGACTATATATGTGCCCCCCCATGTATAGGAGCCATATTTAGTTGACAGCCTGCTTGCCTGACATGCATGAAGCCTTGTGTTCCACCCCCCGCACAGCATGGTGGTGCCGTTACAATTCTAGCACTCAGGAGGTGGAGGTAGAAGGATCAAGGATCAGGAGTTGAAGGTCATCCTTGGCTACCCAGTGAGTTCAAGACCAGCCTGGGCTACATGTCTCCAACTCTTACATGTATGTGTGTGGTGATCGGTTTCAAGTTAAGGCACTTGAGATGTAGGGAAATTCTAATCTGTCTTATCAATTCCAGAATAAAAGGATTAGTCAGTGATTCTTTTTCGAAGAAGAAGCTCTAGAGGTTATATTTAGGGTGTCTTTTAGCCCTGAACCATTAGAAGAGACTAACTGCAGATAGGAAGGTCAGGAGGCCACTCTGAGAGGAGAAGACTAAGCTAGAACCCAAAGGAAGAGAAACAACCAACAGGAGAAAAGCAAGGGGAGAATTTTTAGCAGAATGGAATAGTGTATATAAAGACTGTGGCTAAACAGGACTGGTGATGTGAGCCAGAGAGGGACACAGAATAAGCTTGTTCCGGGAGTGATTATTTCAACTTATTTACTTGGGAATAGGCACACCAGGCTGGCCTCTTACCACTGCCAAAGAACTCCAGACACATGTACCACTTTGGGCATCTACATGGGCACTGAGGAATTGAACCCAGGCTGGCAGGCAAGTGCCTTTAACCACCGAGTAACCTCCCAGCCCAAAGTGTCTCTGCCATTGTCATCATCTGTCTATCACCTATCTAGGCATGCTTCTAATTTTTTTTAGGTAAGTGGCTTCAAACTTGAAGTTCTTCTACTTCACCCCCCATGTTCCATCATGCCTGATGTGAGTTTATTTTTATCATCGGTGCAGTAGGACTCCGCTGAAGGGTGTCAGGTGCACTTGGCATGATCTGGTGTTCATTTTCTCATGTAGACTTGTGTTCTGTGTGGGAAGGAAGGAGATAGGCAGCAGTGGAGCTCGACAGACAGAATCGGTAGCACTGCTGATGAATTGATGAGTGAGGGTAAAAAGGATAAATCCAGATCTCTGAAGAGAGCTCTTGTCAGGGCAGCTGAGTGTGAGACGGCACCATTACCAAGACAGGCTTGGGCTGCAGCAACAGGCCGGGAAGGAGAGGGGCCGAGAGCATCCGGAGGCATACTGGGATGGTTATGGATTTAGTTCCCTAAGGAGAACATCAGGAAGGCGATTTGGACATAGCTCCAGGAAGAGATCAAGGCTGGAATGTAAATGTAGGCATCTAGATGCTATCAGGGCTGTCACATTGGGTAAGATCATAAGAAGAAGTACAGGAAGACAAGACCCAATATGTCCAAGATCCTCATCATGCGGCAGTTGGAAGTGACAGTCCTCAGAAGGCCAAGGAGACAGAAAACAGAGAAAGTGCTATCCCAGATCCTAGGACAGTGGGTCGAGCCACTGATCAACATGGCTGAGACACCAGAAATACAAAAACAGAAGCCTGTCTGTTAGATTGGGTAACAGACGCCCTTGTTGACTATGATGAAAGTGAATTCAGTGAAGTGGTGGTGGGGGGAGCCCAGCACAGGGAAGTGCAGACTGTATGCAGAGGGCATTCTTCCAAGAAGCAGGGCCCAGATGAAAGCAGATTAAAAACCCTTTGCTTCTCCACATGTTGTGAAAGAACAAAGCTCTCAGGTTCTTGTCAGACTGCAGCTTGATTTTTTTCCCTTCCTGTTTTGATTGCGAAATTCACTGTGCTTTCAATTAGTGCTAACTAGAAAATCCCCTCTCTCATCCCAGCATGAAGCCTGGACAGTATTGTGCTGTAAAGTTAACTCTTAATGAAATTGGCACAAGAGGACTTCCTGAAAGACTGTGTCCTTGTTGACAAAGGATATGATTCTGGTGACCTTGGTTTCTTGTTAGAAGCTGAAAATATCTTTCCATCTTCATCAAACCAATGAATAATTCAGAGGAAATAATCTTCTTTAGTTCAGCCAAGAAATTGAAAATGAGCTTTTAACACGGGCAGTTTACCTCCTGTTGTTCCCAAGGGGGGGGGGATGATGTCATTCTCACTTCTGTTTTCACTTCTTATCCAGTCCCTCCCCTCCATCCCAGCCCCAGAACAAATTAAACTTGACTTTTCCTGGGCTCTTCTTTTCTCCCTCGGTATTATTCCTTCCTTCTCAGTCTTGGTGATCTCCTGCCCTGTTTTCTCTCACTGATGACAGCTGACCACGTGACTAAGTAGGACATGCAGAAGTGATCAACAGAGGCTTCCAAGGCTGGGTCACAAACACCACAGTGGCCTTTCACTTGTTTTCTCTTCGATTGCATAGTCTCTCCGAAGTCATGAGAACTGGAAGAAGCCATGCAGAAGTGCCCACGGGGAGACCTGACGCTTCCTGTCAGTAACCAGGACTGTGTGGTGCACCTGCTCCTGGCTGAAGGGGACATCCTTGTGCACTTGTGTTTTGAGATGCAGGAAAGGGCCGTCTTAGCTTGGATTCATCCGTCTACACTTTCAGAAACCCTGTGACTGAACTACAGTACTATGGCAAATGAGAAAATGTCTGGCTTTCTTTGCTCACCATACTGTGAGGAAGGCCAAGGTAGGCGTGTGGAAAGGTTATGACAAGAAAGAGATGCCTGACCAGCGCCAGCTAGGTCAGCCATTCCCCCTGAGGTGCCAGACACAAGTAAAGAAGCCATCTTGGACATCTGGTGGATTCATTAGCGCCAACCCCAGACTCAGAAGCCATCTGACTAACACTGCCTAAGAAATCCTGATGCCAGTCAGCTCACAGAACTGAGAGAATGAATGAATGGGTTGTTTTAAGCCACTACGTTTTTGGAGTGGTTTGTTCTGCTGCAAAATTAACCAGAGTAATGAAAGAGGGAATTGATCAGAGAACACTAGGAATCCTTGTCAAGGGTGGTGATCATCAGCTGGAAATGGAGCCATTTGTCTGGCTGCGTAGCTTTCTCCAGCTTAGCTTCCCAAATTCAGGAGCACAGTAAGTGAACAGTAGGGCTTAGGCAAGATTTGCATCCAACATTCAAGAAGTGAGAAGTGGGCACTTATTAGAACTGAACCTGTTTGGCAGTGTTGGGGACTCAACACACGTCAGGCAAGCACCCTACCACTGGGGGATATTCTCAGCTTGGGCTCAATTTAAAAGGAGAAAAGAAGGCTGGAGAGATGGCTCAGCGGATAAGGCACTTGCCTCCAGTGCCTAAGGCTCTGGGTTCAGTTCCCCAGGACCCACATAAGCCAGACCCACAAGGTGGTGGCCCTGGTGTTCTCTCTCTGTCTCTCACTGCTTGAAAATGAATAAATAAAAATATGTTAAAAAAATAAAATAAGGGCTGGAGAGATGGCTCAGCGGATAAGGCACTTGCCTCCAGTGCCTAAGGCCCTGGGTTCAATTCCCCAGGACCCACATAAGCCAGACCCACAAGGTGGTGGCCCTGGTGTTCTCTCTCTGTCTCTCACTCTCTCTCTGTATCTCTGCTTGAAAATGAATAAATAGAAATATGTTAAAAAAATAAAATAAGGGCTGGAGAGATGGCTCAGCGGATAAGGCACTTGCCTCCAGTGCCTAAGGCCCTGGGTTCAGTTCCCCAGGACCCACATAAGCCAGACCCACAAGGTGGTGGCCCTGGTGTGCTCTCTCTGTCTCTCACTCTCTCTATATATATCTCTGCTTGAAAATGAATAAATAAAAATATGTTAAAAAAATAAAATAAAAGGAGAAAAGAGTTATGTCGGCCACGTGATGGTGACACAACAGGGCAGGATCGACCTTTTCTTCTGTGTATCTTGCATTCCTGTGCCGGGGCTTCAGAGGGGCTTCCAGAAAGTTCGGAGTGATGCTAGGAAGTTAATGTGGTTTGGTTTGGTTTTTTTTTTTTTTTTTTTTTCAAGGTAGGGTCTCCCTCTAGTCCAGGCTGACCTGAAATTCACTATGGCATCTCTGGGTGGCCTCAAACTCATAGTGATCCTCCTACCTCTGCCTCCCGAGTGCTGGATTAAAGGTGTGTGTCACCACGC
The DNA here is from genome assembly GCA_004024765.1 of Zapus hudsonius. Lineage (NCBI taxonomy): Eukaryota > Metazoa > Chordata > Mammalia > Rodentia > Dipodidae > Zapus > Zapus hudsonius. The sequence goes on from PVHP010028083.1 coordinate 9,685, forward strand.
CTGGGTTTTGGTTGGGTTTTCTGGTGGTGCTAGGGATTGAACTTGAGTCTCCCACAAGCTAGGGAAGTGCTTTCCCACTAAGCGATGCAGCAGCACCCTCCCCTCCCCCCTTTTCATCATCTGAGACTCTAAGTCAGATATAGCTCCTGTCCTTGGAATAACTCTGGACTTCCAATGTCAAATGCTTTTCTTTTTTGTTTTTCGAGGTAGGGTCTCACTCTAGCCCAGGCTGACCTGGAATTCTCTCTGTAGTCTCAGGGTGGCCTTGAACTCACAGCGATCCTCCTACCTCTGCCTCCCGAGTGCTGGGATTAAAGGCGTGCACCACCATGCCCAGCTGTTAAATACTTTTTTAAAAGCTCATTCGTCAGGGAGGTAGGGAATCTGAGGTTTGGTCAAGGACCGAGGCCAGCAAGGAGACGGCATTGTGATGGGACGGGGCTGGAGCAGCTATGGATTCAAAAGTTATTTTCATAAACAGGGTCAATGTGGCGCCTCTACATCCATCCTCTTGGCTTGTGCTACCCCTACTTTTGAGCTGTTCTAAAGCAAAGGAAGCATGTGAGCCTTGTCTGGCATTTCTGTAGAAGAAGTCCCAATGTCTGCTGAAAGTAACAAATTGCACAGCCACCACTCCCAAGCCATAAAACAGGCCTGAACACACCCCGTGTGGTAAGAGCTGTGACTTCACCAAAGAGTAAGGCTAACAGAACCCAAGATCTGCCACGATAACCAGATGACTGGATGGCCAGAATGCTCCCGACAGATTTGGGTCACAGACAATAAAATACAAATACTCAGTTCTATCCTCCAAAGTCCCTGGACTTCCAGGCCCTAAACCATGGCCTTCACACCTGGAAATGGCGAGAAACAAGGCCATCCTCACAGTCTCTAATCAAGAAGGCAGCATGGTGGTTTATAGGCTTTTAAGCCAACACTTGGGAGACTGAGGGAGAAAGATCCACCTTGATACTTAGTGAGTTCCAGTCATCTTGGGCTAGAATGAGAGCCTGCCTTTAAAAAGAAAAAAAAAATCAGTTTTAAAGCTGGGCGTGGTGGCTCACACCTTTAATCCCAGCACTCAGAAGGCAGAGGTAGGAGACTTGACATAAATTCGAGGCCACCCTGAGACTATAAAATGAGTTTCAGGTCATCCTGGGCTAGAGAGAGATCCTACCTCAAAAAACAAAAATCAGTTTAGATCCAAGGGTGGTGCTGTACACCTGTAATCCCAGCAGGAAAATAACAGAAGTCAAGGCCAGCCTAGGCTACACAGGATTACAGAGCAAAAATTTGTTTAACCAGCGTGAACACCTTTAATCCCAGCACTCAGGGAGGCAGAGGTAGGAGGATCCCCGTGAGTTCAAGGCCACCCTGAGGCTACATAGTGAATTCCAGGTCAGCCTGGGCTAGAGTGAGACCCTACCTCGAAAAACCAAAAACCAAAAACCAAAACCAAAACAAAAACATAATTGATAGTAATAATACATTTAGTTGATTTACCTTGGATACTAAAGAAACCACAATTCTATAATCATATTGTTTCAAAGGAAAAAAAATGTGGGGCTGGAGAGATGGCTCAGCAGATAAGGCACTTGCCTCCAGTGCCTAAGGCCCTGGGTTCAATTCCCCAGGACCCACATAAGCCAGACCCACAAGGTGGTGGCCTTGGTGTTCTCTCTCTCTCTCTCTCTCTCTCTCTCTCTCTCTCTCTCTCTCTCTCTCTCTCTGTATCTTTCTGCTTGAAAAATAAATAAATCAGAATATTTAAAAAAAATGTGTAGAGCATTTTATGAAACATTCAACTTGGGGAAGCTTCCTTTATTTATTGTTAGAACATTTTGGAAAGCAAGAATCTTTGTTAGGTAAAGTTAGATTTAAAATGTGAAACCTAGGATTGGATTGTAGCATAATTAGGTTGAAAGACAGCATCAGCACGCCTCTCCCCCACCCACCATACACCTACTAGGAATTTGCAGTTACAAGATGGCGCCCACTTCCTTGCAGCTAAGTGGTAAACAACTCCATATTAGGCAATGCTTTGGTGAGAGACGTGCCTTTGGCTCTGCATGTGCGAGTTATATAACTGTCCCTGGCCAATCCCGTGGCGCCTGGTGATGGCGAGCTGGCGTCAGCCAATCATGGGGCGACCCGTGTCCCTGCTCCCTATATAAGCAGCTGACTCCTAGTGCTCGGGGCCCCTCGCTTCCTGCTCTCCCTTCAATCAAAAGGCTCTCCAATAAAGTGTGATTTGAGAAGAATCCTCAAGTGGTGGTTGTTCTTCCTCGCTCGCTGCAGGAATTAAATGAGGACTTCAAGGAGCTACGATCCAACCCTAGATGTTACCTAATAAAGACTGAAGTCCTCATTTAATTCCTAGTATGTGTACGGTGGGTGGGGGTGCGTGTTGACCGAGGGGTTCCCCATTATCCTTCGACCTAATTATCTTTCTATTTGAGTTATAACACTTTCACTATCAGTGTTTAAATTCCCAGCTATGAGGAAATCACAGCCCCTAGGTCCTTGCCTTTCTGGCCTGGCGCAGCTCAGAATGCCTATGACCTGGGCTAACAAGAAAAGCACAAGCCTCTTATTTGATTGGTGTTAGAGGCACAGTGGTCTTCAGAGTGAACACCCCCAGACTCGGGGTGATTGTGCACGTCCAGGTTTCGGTTTTATGAAACAGGGACAGTCACGTGGAACTCTATGAGCGGATTAAAGGTGTCAATTAGCCGGGCATCTGCAATCCTAGCATGCGTGAGACTCAGGCCGGATTGCCATGAGTTTGGGATCGTCCTGGACTACAGAGTGAGACTCTGTCTCAAAGAAAAAGGAAAAGGAAAGAAGAAGAAAGGAAAACGATGGAAGTTAATACAAGCAGACTAACGGGTGAGCTAGCACCAAGGAGACTGAGAAGAAAGATCATTTTGCGCCCAGCCTGAGCATCCTATCAAGTTATAGGCCATCCTGGGCTACAGAGCGACTTTATCTCAGAAACAAAATAAAACAAGAGAGAGGGGCTGAAGAGATGGCTTAGCGGTTAAGGTGTTTGCCTGCAAACAGAAGGACCAGAGTTCGATTCCCCAGCCTGATGCACAAGGCGCATGTGTCTGGAGCTTGTAGTGGCTGGAGGCCCTAACATGTCCATATTCTCTCTCTCCCTCTCTCTTTCTCTCTCTCTGTCAAATAAAAATATTTTAGCCGGGCGTGGTGGTGCCCGCCTTTAATCTCAGCACTCGGGAGGCAGAGGTAGGAGGATCACTGTGAGTTCAAGGCCACCCTGAGACTACACAGTGAATTCCAGGCCAGCCTCGACTAGAGCGAGACCCTACCTCGAAAAAACCAAAAAGAAATTTTTTTAAAAAGAGAGAGAGTAGAGAGAAGAAAATGAGAGGGGAGGAAAGGGAAGGGAGAAGAGAAGACGGGAGGAGAGGGGATGAAAAGGAAAGGGACCAAATGGAGAAGTCAGCGAGGAAGGCCAGTCTGTTTAGAGTTTTCTTGGCTCCTTGTGGAAACATTTCTTCTTCCTAGACTTGAAACAAGACCCCCTTGGGAGGGGCTGGAGAGATGGCTCAGCGGATAAGGCGCTTGCCTCCAGTGCCAAGGGCCCAGGGTTCAATTCCCCAGTACCCACATATGCCAGACCCACAGGGTGGCGGCTCAGGTGTTCTCTCTCTCTCTCTCTCTCTCTCTCTCTCTCTCTTTCTCTCTCTCTGCTTGAAAATGAATAAATAAAAAAAAAAGACCCCCTTGGGAAAGGCTCCTAATTGCTTTATGGTAGCAATTACACAGAGGGGCAGGGAGGGTTAACTCATAGCTTTACCTGTTGTGGCTGGCTTTTGCTAAAGGTAGTTCTGGTTTCTTTTTTTGTTGTTGTTATTAATATTTCATTTAACCATTTGCAAGCAGAGAGAGAGAGAGAGAGAGAGAGAGAGAGAGAGCACATCAGGGCCACCACCTTGTGGGTCTGGCTTATGTGGGTCCTGGGGAATTGAACCCGGGGCCTTAGGCACTAGAGGCAAGTGCCTTAACCGCTGAGCCATCTCTCCAGCCCCTCTTTTTGTTTTTAAATATTTTATTTATTCATTTTCAAGCAGAGAGAGAGAGAGAGCACCAGGGCCACCACCTTGTGGGTCTGGCTTATGTGGGTCCTGGGGAATTGAACCTGGGGCCTTAGGCACTGGAAGCAAGTGCCCTAACCTCTGAGCCATCTCTCCGGCCCTAGTTCTGGTTTCTGTCTTTGGAGAAGAATTCTAATTGTCCTGGCTTGCCTTGGGGAAGGCTGGAGGGTGAGAAGCAGGAATTGGATAGGAGAAAGTCAGAGAACAGTTTCACCTTGAGACCTTTATCTTGGGTCGTTGTTTTCTGAGCTCTAAGTTAACTATGGAAATAGAATAAGAGATTAACTGCGATGTGTGGGAAGAGTCAGTGAGATTTGACCCAAAGGCCAAGGGAATGTCTGCAATTCTTGCACTTGGGAGGCTGAAGCAAGAGAACTGATAATCCAAGAACGGCCTGGGCTACATATCAACACCCCTGAAAAGGGCTGGAGAGATGGCTCAGCGGTTAAGGCACGTACCTCCAGTGCCTAAGGCCCTAGGTTCAATTCCCCAGTATCCACATATGCCAGACCCACAAGGTGGTGGCCCTGGTGCTCTCCCCCCATCTCTTTCTGTGTATTTCTCTGCTTGAAAAATGAATAAATAAAATATTTTAAAAAAAAAAAAGACCCCTGAAAAAATTAATGGTAAAGGTTAATGTTACAGCCTGGATGTCTGCTGGTTCCTTCTGTTATGTTCCCACTATGTAAATGTACGTGAAACTCAGGGTGAGGCTTGCCCGTTGGCCTAAGGCTGCTCAAACTAAGCATTGCTCCGCCACATCCCCAGTGCTGACTAGCAAGAGACAAGCTACAGTTGGAAGCCAACATGGCTGGCAATGGCTTAGCCGTCTTCACCTTGAAGCATGGCTTAGAGCAGGTCAGAACTGTAGAATTTCACCTTGCAGCTACTGATTCACAATTTGCATCTGACAAGATTTCTAAGTGATTCACCTACCTGCACATCGATGTTTGAAAGATGGCCCAGTGGTTTGAAAGATGGCCCAGTGGTTAAGGTGCTTGCCTACAAAGCCTAAAGGCTGGGGTTCAATTCCCCAGTGCCCACATAAAGCCAGATGCACAAAGCGGTGCATGTAACTGGAGGCCCTGACACACCCATTCTCTCTTCTCTCTCCCCCACCCCAGTGCTAATAAATAAAAACAAATAGATAGCCAGGCGTGGTGGCGCACGCCTCTAATCCCAGCCCTCGGGAGGCAGAGGTAGGAGGATCACCATGAGTTCAAGGCCACCCTGAGAAATACATAGTGAATTCCAGGTCAGCCTGGGCTAGAGTGAGACCCTACCTCAAAAAACCAAAAAATAAAAATAAAAATAGAAAAGTATTGACCAAGGATGTTTCTATGGTTTGAATGTCTGTGTCACAAAATTCACAGGCTGGAATCCCAACTCCCAAGGCATTAGGAGGCAGACACAAAGTACGCCAGTGCCTTGAGCTTGGACTTAACCATCTCCAGAACTGTGACCGATGGATGCACTGTGCTGTTCATAGGCACCTCATCTGGGATACCTTTTTTGAAGAAGGCTCTCACCCTAGCCCAGGCTGACCTGGAATTCATTATGTAGTCTCAGGCTGGCCTTGAACTCACAGCGATCCTTTTTCCTCAGCCTCCCCAGTGCTAGGATTAAAGAAAGGTATGCACCACCATAGCCAGCTGTCTGTGATGTCTTATTCCAGCACCCCAAAGGTCAGGTGGGGTGGGGTTCCCTGGGAGCTAGAGCTCTAACTGAAGAACTTGGGAGCTGTGGGGATGCACAGGCCTTCCTCTCAGAGCATTCCACTAACGAAATAGGACAATTATTTCTGGGCTCTGGTCACTTTTTTTGGGGCAAATTCTATAGTTGCTCTGCCCAAGCCCCTGGCTAGCCCTGGAATCTCCGGTACAAACTCCTCTCTGCTTATGGCTTCCTGTTTCTCTGTCTACCCAGAAGTATTTGTTGGCCGATGCCTCATCTGGGCTAGCAAGCAAACAGAAAGCCCCAGAAGCAGCCCTGTAACCATCATGGGTGGCATTGAGGAAGAGACACCCCAGCGTCTTTGGTTTCTCAGCATTCTCTACCTGGCTCCAAATTTCCATTGCAGTAACTTGTGCAGTATGCTAGAGCCAGCTTATTATACTTCTCGCAAGAGCCGATTTTATTTTCTGAAATTATGCCAGCCAATTTTTAAAATATTTTTATTTATTTGCAAGGAGACAGAACGGCCACCACTCTAACGGCTGCAATTGAACTCAAGATGCATCTGGCTCTGTGGGCACTGGAGAATCAAACCCTGATCATTAGGCTTTGCAGGCAAATGCATTAACTGCTGAGCCATCTTTCCAGCCCGCCCTGCAAGCCAATTTATAAACAGATATTTGAGTGCACAACTGTGCAGCCTGTCCCATCTTGATGGCTAAAAATGGCTGTTTGGGAGAATTTGTCCCATGGACGTTGGAAGATACCCCAAATCAGCTTTTTCTCATTTACTTTTAAATTTTTATTTATTTATTTAGTCAATTAGTTAGTTTCTTGAACTAGGGTCTCACTCTAGCCTAGACTTAGAATTAAAGAGTGCTGAGGGGCTGGAGAGATGGCTTAGTAGTTAAGACGCTTGCCTGCAAAAGCCTCAGGACCCAGGTTCAATTCCCCAGTACCCACGTAAAGCCAGTTGTGCTGGGCGTGGTGGCGTACGCCTTTAATCCCAGCACTTGGGAGTCAGAGGTAGAAGCATGGAGGCCAGCCTGAAACTAGTAAATTCCAGATCAACCTGGGCTAGAAGGAGACCCTTCCTCAAAAAAAAAAAACAAAACATAAATAAATAAAGCCAGTTGTACAAAGTGACATCTGGAGTTCATTTGCAGCAGCTAGAGGCCCTGGCACACCCATTCTGTCTCACTCTCCTTGCAAATATATAAATATTTAGATAGGGTGTGGTGGTGCACACCTTTAATCCCAGCATTTGGGAGGCAGAGGTAGGATTGCTGTGAATTCGAGGCTAGCCTGGGACCTTACCTCAAAAAAATAAAGAAAATTTAGAGTGCTGGGTGGCAGGTATGTGCTACCATGCCTAGCTGCATTCCCAAGCTCTTCTCCAACTGTGTCTGTGTGGGGCACTTGGACACACTAAGCTGTAAGTGTATCTCTTTTTTTGTTTCTTTGTTTTTGGAGGTAGGGTCTTGCTCTAGTGCTGTATCTCTGAGCTACATCCTCTTTGTACTTTATTATTCTTTGGTTTTTTGAGGCAGGGTCTCGCTCTAGCCCAGGCTGACTTGGAACTCACTCTGTAGTCTCAGGCTGGTCTTTGATTCACAGTGATCCTACCTCTGCTTCCCCCAGTGCTGGGATTGAAGACGTGCTCCACTACACCTGGCTAGTTTTTAGATTTTGAGATAGGGTCAGTTATACTTAAGTTGTCCAGGCTGAACTTGAACAAGTCCATGCTGGCCTTGAACTGGCCTGTGCTGTGTTTATTCGCGCGTGGATAGTGTGTGCACATGAGTGTGCATGCATGGAGAGGCCAGAGAATGTCGGGTGTCCTCCTCTATCTCTGCAGTGTTTCCTTGAGACAGTCTCATAGAACCTGGAGCTCACTGCTTTGAGGTCAAACTGGCAGAGCAGCCAGCCCCAGGGATTCTCCTGTCTCCACACCCCTCCACACTGATGTTCCAGGCATGGTGGCCAACCCCCAGCTGTTTACCTGGTTGCTAGGGATTAGACTCATGTTCTCCCTCTGAGTTACCTCCCCAAACCCTGGCCTTTTCCATCCTCCTGTCTCAACCTCCTGCTGCTGGGTAACTGGGACTACAGTCTCGTGGTGCCACCTAGGACTTGTACAAAAAGAACATGCCCAACTCCCACCTCCCCCAGGCCACCATCCCCCCATTCCTTGACCCATGAGAAGTGGTTACAAAGGAAATGGAGCAGTTCCTTGGAACCTTGGATAAGTGATTCTTGAGTCTTATCTGCCTGATCAGGAAATGACTGGCCTTTGGGAAGATGGTCATGGTCTACTGGGTGACTGAGGCAGAGGCAGGAGGATTTCTCTGAGTTCAAAGCTAGCCTGGGCTAGAGTGAATCTCTGCCACCAAAAAATAAATAAATAAATAAATAAATAAAGCCAAAGGACAAAAAGGACAAAGGTAGGACTTCTCACAAGGCAAACTTCCAGACACAAAAGGGCCTTGATACTCGTGATTTTGCAGTGCCTGATAATACCTACACCAAATGGCAGGAAAAGATGACACCGAAACAAAAGAGACTAGTTGAGGGGGGGGGAAAGAAATATTGGGGAAGTTGGGAGGGGGAGGGAATCATAATGGTTTATGGTCTCTAATTATGGAAGCTATCAATAAAAAAATTTTTTTAAAGAGAATTTTGTCCACACCCATACAATTCCCTTTCACAGGGCCCTTTGAGAACCTCCCCTAATACCTCCCTGAGTCCTTTCCCTTCTGAAGAGGATAAGTTTTGTTCTTATTTATTTATTTGAGAGAGAACATGAGCACACCAGCGCTTCTGCCAAGGCAAACATGAACTCCAGACACCCGCACCCCTTTGTACGTGGGAACAGAACGTGGACCATCAGGTTTCGCAAATAAACACCTTCACACACGCAGCCATCTCTGCAGCCCTGGGTGCAGTTTGAAGACAGATCCTAGTGGGCCACATCAGAAGTGGAGGTGGCCATCGGGAGCCAGGTTCACGGTGTCCCCTGGGAGACCCAGAGAGCAAGGGCTGACCTGCAGGCTGATCCCCAGGCCACAGGAAGGAGAGCCAGGCTTCTTATCACCTGGGCCTCCTAAAGAGGAGCAAATCCCTGGGGCTGCAGCGGAGGCCGGAGGGGAACCCCAGAGGCCTGGGATGTCCCCCGACCCAGGCCTGAACGTCCCCTAGAAGGCCGTGATGATGGACATGGTCTTCATGCTCAGGACCCCCGCCTGACCCACTCCTTCCTCCTGGATCTCCTCGGGGCCCTGGGCAGGGCCCTGGCGCTCGGCGACCCCCTCCTCCAGGCGCGGCCAGGACTTCGCGCAGAGGCAGCTGGTGGCCAGGGCGATGGCCCGGTCCCAGGGCTCCAGCGAGCGCATCCAGGAGGGCAGGAGACGCCCATCCCGGAGCCTGGGGGGCAGGACGCTCGGACAGCGGGCCTGCAGCAGCCTGACTCCCAGGAAGAGGAGCGCCACGAAGAGGGTGGGCGCCCCCACGCCCACCAGCACCGGCCAGCCGGCCAGCGAGAGGCCCAAGACCGCCAGCGGGGCCAGGAGGAAGGAGAAAGCCAGGTAGAAGGCGGCGACCCAGCGGTACTTGGCCGACAGGTCGCCCAGCGCCGTGGCCAGGCGGACGGGCAGGCGGCTGGACGGGATCGGGTACCACAGCAAGATGCCCGAGACGTTGAAGAAGAAGTGGCACAGGGCGATCTGCAGCGCAGGCCTCAGCCTGCCGCCCGGGCTGGCCAAGGACGCCAGGATGGCCGTGCTGGTGGTGCCGACGTTGGCCCCCAACGTGAGCGGATACGCCCTCTCGATGGAGATCACCCCGATCCCCGTGAGCGGGGTCATGGCCGAGGTGAACACGGAGCTGCTCTGCATCAGGAAGGTCATGCCTGCGCCCACCAGGATGGCCAGGTACCCGCTGGCCCAGGCGAAGGGGAAGGGGAAGTCCATGTTGACTGTCTTCTTGAGGACAGCGGCCACCTGTCCCTTGAGCACAGAGCCCAGGAGCCTAACGATCAGGATCAGGCAGCTGCAGAGGACCAGCAGGGAGGCCACGAGCAGGATGATGCCCACAGCGAGGTCAGGGAGGTGGAGATTCGCAAAGATGTGCTGACACTTCGCAATGTTCTCCTTGTAGCTCACCTCCTTGAGGGTCCAGGTGTCCATGCCATCTGTCCAGCAGAGGTTCGGAGAGGTGCAGTTCTCAGGCGAGGGGACCGTGACATTCATCTCCGTCGTGTTGATAAAGGTTTTGCACCAGATCTTGACCAGGCTCTTGCTTTGAGCTTCCTCGTCTTTCATGGCGATCTGGTAGATCACTTTTTTATCCAGCTGGATAATGAGCTTCGTGAAGGGGTCCGTGAGGACTTTCAGAAGGGCTGGGGCCTCTTCTCCACTCTCGATGCTGAAACTGTTCACCACAAGGCTGGTCAGGAGCTCCAGGTAGTGGGTGGTGGCCTCCAAGGGCAACAGAACCAACACGGAGAGCCAGTTGAAGAAGTCGTGAACAGTGGCCCCGGCAAAGGCCCTTCGGAAGTCACTGCGGTCTCCGGCCTGCATGAGAGCCACGAAGGTGTTGGTGATGGAGGTCCCGATGTTAGCCCCCATGATGATGGGGATGGCGGCCCGCACAGTCAGCAAGGAGGAGGCCACCATGCTGACAATGATGGACGAGGACGTGCTGGAGCTCTGCACCATGACCGTCACCAGCACCCCGATGACCAGTCCCGCCACAGGATTGGACATGATGGAGCTGTTGCTGAAGAGCTGTCCGGCCATCTTCCCTCCAACCAGCTGGAAGGCACTGCTGAGGATGTCCAAGGAGCTCACGAACAGGTAGAGGAGCCCCAGGAGCACAGTGAATTTCCAGGTCCCTCGGAAGGCGCAGAGGATCTTCTCTTTGGGGTCTCTCTTTCTGCTGAGCTCCTTGTCCTGGGCCATGGCGGTGGGCTGTGGACTCGAAGCCTCTTCTGTGAATCTACTGGCGTTGAGCTGGCCATTTTCCAACTCAGGCCAAAGATCCATGGTCTGGAAGGTTCTGGGAGCTGCCGAGAACCACCTCTGCCTGAAAGCAGGGAAGAAGCGAGGCTTTATAAGATCAAGTCTAGATGCGGTTATCTCCACCCAAGTCACCAGCCTAGCTAATCTATTCAATTTTAATCCCACCTCAGGGCAGGAAAGTCCAGCCCAGGTCAGAAGCCTCCCTAAACTTAATCAGTTCCCTCTCTGCAGCTGGTTTTATCCTTGTTTTGGGTGGGGGGTAGGTGCTGGGGGCTGCTAGGTAACCGCTTACACTGAGCTACAGTCCTAGCCCCAAATTGTTTTGGGATACTTTGAAGTTAGGGTCTCACGCTGTCGTTTAGGCTGTCCTGGAGCTCTCTATAGCCCAGGCTGGCCTCCAAATCTTGATTCTCCTACCTCGGCCTCTTAAATGCTGGGATCAAAGGTGTGACGCCCAGCTATTTTTGTTTGTGAAATCGTCTCTCCAATCTCTTGAAATGGCTGGCCTCCGTTCATATGTAGCTAAGAATGACCTTGAACTCCTGATCCCCTGGCCTTTACCTCTCCAATGCCTGAATACAGGTGTGTGCCACCACACCAGTTTATGAGGTGCTGGGAGTCAAATTTAGGATTTCGCACATGCTAAGCAAGCGTACTCACACTGGCCGTACCCCTCTCCCCAATGTACAGATAAAGACAATGGATCAAAACTCTGAAGGTTTTCCCCATAACCTGGAATCATCTGCCTTTTAAAGCCATTACAATTTGTGTGTGTGTGTGTGTGTGTGTGTGTGTGTGTGTGTGTGTGTGAGCGTGTGCACTAGTAAGAACCCAGGTGTTTTCAGCATGCTAGACAAGGGCTTTTCAGAGCTACAGCCCTCAACCTTTAAAGTTAAGATTAAGGTAAGAAGAAAATTTAAGCAAAAATAAAAGAAAACGGAAAAAAAAAAAAGGAGTATATCAAAGTGTGGTGCCTATAATCTCAGTACTCAGGAGGATGAGGTGGGAGATTGGAACTGAAGGCTAACCTGGGCTACATTGTGAAACTCTATCTCAAAAATTCCTTTTATCTGAATTTTAACTAATATTTTGTGATTTAGCCGGGCGTGGTGACGCACACCTTTAATCCCAGCACTCGGGAGGCAGAGGTAGGAGGATCGCCATGAGTTCAAGGCCACCCTGAGACGACATAGTGAATTCCAGGTCAGCCTGGGCTAGAGTGAGACCCTACCTTGAAAAACAAAAACAAACAAAAAATTATGATTTAAATACTAGAGATTTCCAGGTGTGGTGACAATGCATGCCTTTAATTCCAGCACGCTCAAGGCTAGCCTGAGACTACATAGTGAATTCCAGGTCAGCCTGGGCTAGAGTGAGACCCTACCTTGAAAAACAAAAACAAACAAACAAAAAATTATGATTTAAATACTAGAGATTTCCAGGTGTGGTGACAATGCATGCCTTTAATTCCAGCACGCTCAAGGCTAGCCTGAGACTACATAGTGAATTCCAGGTCAGCCTGGTCTAGAATGAGACCCTACCTCAAAAAAACAAACAAACTAGAGATTGAAGCTGGAGAGGTGCTCAGCAGTGAACGCGCTTGCTTGCCAAGCCTGAAGACCTGGCTGCATTCCCCAGCACCTACCAAAGCAGGTGCACAGAGGGGTGCAGAGTCTGGAATTTTCTGTGGTCTCAGGATCCCTGGCGAGCGCACATCGCTTTCTCTCTGGTTCTGTGTCTCTGTCGCTCAAATAAATGAAAATAGATTTTAGAACACTAGTGATATCTGTCACCTCAGCACTTGAGGAGGGCAGGCAGTAGGAATGCTTTGAGTTCAAGGTCAATCTAGGCTACGGAGTAAAACTCTATCAAAAACCCACAAGAGGAGCCGGGCGTGGTGGCGCACGCCTTTAATCCCAGCACTTGGGAGGCAGAGGTAGGAGGATCGCCGTGAGTTCAAGGCCAGCCTGAGACTACAGAGTGAATTCCAGGTCAGTCTGGACTAGAGTGAGACCCTACCTCAAAAAACAAAACAACACCAAAAAAAAAAAAACCACAAGAGGGCTGGAGAGACGGCTCAGCGGTTAAGGCACTTGCCTCCAGTGCCTAAGGCCCTGGGTTCAATTCCCCAGTACCCACATAAGCCAGAACCACAAGGCGGTGGCCCTGGCTCTCTCTATTTCTCTCTCTCTCTCTCTCCCTCTCTCTCTGCTTGAAAATAAATAAAATATTTTTAAAAAAACATGAGATAAATCAAACCCTGGTGGCACATGCTTGTATTCTCCCTCCTTCAGGAGGCTCCAGCAGGAGGGTCACAAGTTCAAAGCCAACCTCGGCTGTATAAGAGACCCTGTCTCAAAATAAACACCAACAAACAGCACCCTTTCCAAATAGAAATAAATTACATTTATCAAAGGATAACTTTTACATTTTAATTTTGTCTTCATGGAAAACATTTTTTTAAATTGGTTTTTCGAGGTAGGGTCTCGCTCTAGCCCTGGCTGACCTGGAATTCACTGTGTAGTCTCAGGGTGGCCTTGAACTCACGGCGACCCTCCTACCTCTGCCTCCCTCCCGAGTGCTGGGATTAAAGGCGTGCGCCACCACACTCAGCTCATGGATAACTTTTTACCTCTCCTGTGTACTGATTGTTCTCCTCCTGGCTGGTGAGCTTGTTCTCAGGGGTTGACACCTGTTCGACATTGACCTCAAAGAAATCCTTCTTGTCAAGGGCCTGTTATGGAGAGAGAGAGAGAGAGAGAGAGAGAGAGAGAGAGAGAGAGAGAGAGAGAGAGAGAGAGAGAGAGAGAGAGAGAGAGAGAGAGAGAGAGAGAGAGAGAGAGAGAGAGAGAGAGAGA
>PVHP010028084.1:0-23269 GCA_004024765.1 Zapus hudsonius
GGGAAGATAAACATTATCTAAGGAGCTCTGATTTGATAAGATGTACCAAACTCTCACGAATGGGGTGTGAGCAAACCATTTCACATGTTCAGCTGGGTCCTGAAAAGATCACTCCCCGGGAAAGCCTGGCACGTTGTGGCTTTGAAAACAGTGCAGGAGCTGTGGGATGTGGTTCTAACGACTAATTATGTGCAAGCGTGGGCAAGTCGCTTACCTTCTCCAGGTCTCAGTCACCCCATCTGTAAATGGGGCACACTCTGACATGCCCAAACCACTTCACAAGATTGTAATAAATAATAATAACAGCAGTTCCTTTTATATTGCTTCCTATGGTGTCAGGGTCTGTTAAGTGTTGTACATACAATATCCTAATCGATTCTACAGCATCTCTATGAGAGAGAACTTTCATAAACTGTTTTGCAAATGTGAATTGAGATTTAAGGCGGTAAAACATCTTGCTCCAAATCAAGTGCTGTCAAGTGAGCAAATCATAGGGCACTGATCTGTGGGCTCCACATTCTGGTCTCCGCTCTTAGGTAGGTGGCTGACCTTACCCCTGGTCTTGTGGTTACAGTGGAAGTCCTTAGCAAGGCATGAGAAGAGACAGCCCCTACTACTCAGTCTCATAATAGTGCTCCTGAGGGGTCAGCTTGCCCTTTCCAATTGCAGGCACTGGTGACTACACTAGATTGAAGAGTGTCCCCAGAAACTGTGAATGTTATCTTTTTAAGAAATATTTTTATTTATTTGCAGAGAGAGAGAGAGAGAGAGAGAGAGAGAGAGAGAAAGAGAGAAAGAGAGAATGAGAATGGGCATGGCAGGGCCCTGGCCACTGCAAAAAAAAAAAAAAAAAAAAAAAACTCCAGATGCATGCACCCCTATTGTGTATCTGGCTTTTGTGGGTACTGGGGAATTGAACTTGGGTTGTGAGATTTTGCAGGCAAGCACCTTAACCACTGAGCCATCTCTCCAGCCCTGTGAATGCTACCTTACTTGGCAGCAGGATCTTTGTGGATGCAATCAAGTTAAGATTACTTGAGGGTCAGAGAGATGGTTCAGTGGTCAAGGCGCTTGACCAATGACACAGGGTCAATTCCCACTACCCATGTAAAGCCAGATGCACAAAGTGGAGCATGCATCTGGAGTTTGTTTGCAGCAGCTAGAGGCCCTGGCGTACCCATTCTCTCTGTCTCTTTCTCTCTCTCTCCTTACAAATAAATTAAAAAAATATTTTTTTAAAAGATAAGATTATGGGGAATTCGGGATAACAACGCATGGTTTGCCCACTAAATAATGTAACTCATTATGGACAATAAATATATATTAAAAAAAAAGATAAGATTACTTGAACTCTCTGGGCATAGTGGTGGGCGGGCATAGTGGTAGACACCTTTAATCCCAGCATTCCAGAAGCAGAGGCAGGAGGATGGCAGTGAGTTTGAGGCCACCCGAGACTACATAGTCAATTCCAGGCTGCTACATAGTGAATTCCTGGACTAGATGAGACCCTACCTCGAAACACACACACACATACACACAGAAAGAAAAATATTACTTGAACTCATTCTAAAGCCGAGCATGATGGCATGCCACTGTAATCCCAACACTCTGATGGCAAAAGCAGAAGGATCAGGAGTTTAAGGCCAGCCTCAGCTACATGAGACCCTATCTCATAAAAAGAAATGAGGGTTTGAAAAGATGGCTGAGGGAAGTGTGAGTTCAGAGGACCTACAAAAAGCCAGATGCTGTAGTTTAAGCATGTGCAATGCAAGCTGCTTCTGGAGAGAAGGGAGGTGGAGGAGGAGACAGGAGAGTCACATGGAAGCTAGAGGGCCAGCTAGCCTGGTGAGCACTCTGCCTCAGACAAGATGGAAGGATAGGAACAACACCTAACGTTACCCTGTGACTGCCACACGTGTGCCATGGCAAGTGTGTGCACACACACACACACACACACACAGACCAAAAAAAAAAAAATTAAAGGGCTGAAGAGATGGCTCAGTGGTTAAGACACTTGCCTGCATAGCCTAACTAACCGGGTTCAATTCCCCAGTACTCATGTAAAACCAGATGCACAAAGTGGCACGCGCATCTGGAGTTTGTTTGCAGCAGCTGGAAGCCCTGGCACACCCATTCTCTCTGTCTGTCTCTCTTAATATCTCTCTGCTTGCAAATAAATATTTTAAAAAATTAAAGAGAGACTACTTGAATTCATGACTACTTGAAATTATGAAGAGATTTGGATACAGACAGATTTCTCCATGTGAGAAGGTCTCTGTGTGAAGAACTAATAGAAGCTGAAGACTCAGGGGGAGAGTTTATCCCTAGAGACTTTGAAGTGACCATGGATGGCCCTGCCAACACCATGGTTTCAGGTATCTAGTCTTCAGAATAGTGAGAGAATAACTTTCTAGTATTATTTGTGTGTGTGTGTGTGTGTGGGTGGTTGTATGGTGTTGGTGTATGCATATGTATGCACCTGTGTGGCACTGGATTCTTGCACCTGTAACCAGGTGTGCTCACCTACAGTGGCCAGGATGGGGCCACAAGTGTCCAGCTTCATCGCTCTTCTGCCTGGTCTTGTTTTGAGCCTGAGACGCTTCCTGATTCTGTAGCTTGCCGGCTCTGATGATTCTTGGGTTTCTGCTCCCCTGTGGGACTGGGGTTACCTGCACGTGTGGCCACACCCAGCTGTTTACATGGCATCTGGAGGTTTGAACTCTAGCAATCTCAGGCCCCTCCCCCATGCCCTCATGCTTGCTGGGAAAGCACACGTAACCACGTAACCATCTCTCCAGCCCAACTTTCTATTATTTAATATTTTTATTTATTTGCAAGCAGAGAGAGAGAGAGAGAGAGAGAGAGAGAGAGAGAGAGAGAGAGAGAGAGAGAGAGAGAGAATGGGCGTGCACCAGAGCTCCAGCTGCTGCAAAGGAACTTCAGACAATGTGCCATTTTGTGCATCTGGCTTTACATGGGTACTGGGGAATCAAACCTGGATTGTTAGGCTTTGCAGGCAAATGCTTTAACAGCTGAACCATTTCTCCAGCCCATCCTTCTGTTATTTAAAACCAATGTTTATGGTACCTTGGTCCAGCAGCCCTAGGAGACCAATATAATACCTTAGTACTATGTCCACTACAGCTGGGAACCTAAAGGTAGACAGAGTATAGCTGGAAAGACCATACTTTGGGGAGGAGGCAGGTGATGGAGAACAGAATAAAATTTGTTGTTCAGTCATTCAATTTGACACATTAATTTGTACATGAACTCTGTGCTTGAGTGAGTTCTAGCTGGGGAGAAAGTCTGCATTTTTCGTTTGTTTCTTTTTGTTTTTTTGAGGTAGGGTCTCACTCTAGCCCAGGCTGACCTGGAATTCACTATGCAGTCTCAGGATGGCCTTGAACTCATAGCCATTCTCCCACCTCTGCCTCCAAATGCTGGGATTAAAGGCAAGCTCCACAATGCCCGGAGGGTGTTCTTTTTGTTGGTGACAATTTAAAAGTGAGGATTTCCTTTTCAAAACCCTTTTCTTCAATCCCTTGGCCATCCCCTTGACCCATGGATTGCACATGATGAAACTTTGCCTTAGAAAGGTTAAAACTTGCCTGGTGTGGTGGTGGTGGCACACACTTTTAATCCCAGCACTTGGGAGGCAGAGGTAGGAGAATGGCTGTGAGCTTGAGGCCAGCATTAGACTACATGATTACATAGTGAATTCCAGGTCAGCCTGGGCTAGAGCAAGACCCTACCTCAAAAAAAAAAAAAAAAAAAAAAAAACAAAAAACAGGTTAAAACTTTGCCCATGCTTTCACAGTTAGCAATAGAAGCAGAATACAGATCCAAAACTCTTTTGTCTCCAAAACCCTTCCCTTTACAAAAAAAATGTTTTTATTATTTGTAAGGAGTGAGAGAGAATAAATCTCCGGGACCTTCCACCACTGCAAACAAACTCCAGACACATGCACCACTTTGTGCATATGGCTTTATCTGGGTACTGAAATCAAACCCAGACCAATAGGCTTTGCAAGCAAGCACCTTTAACTGCTGAGCCATCTCTACAGCCTCTACTCTTCCCTTTTAATAATATCTCAAACAAATATTTTCAAAAAGCAGGTTAAAGAAGGTGAACACTTCAAAAAGACATAGGATAATACACTTTATCCTTTATAAACATTTTCTTCTAAATTTGAAAATAGTATTTATTTGGAAAACACTTAAGAAACTACTGAAATGCTTAAAGAAAAAGTGGATTTAGATCAAGCCGGGCATAATGGCACACGCCTTTAATCCCACCACTCGGGAGGCAGAGGTAGGAGGATCACCATGAATTCAAGGCCACCCTGAGACTACATAGTGAATTCCAGGTCAACCTGGGCCAGAGTGAGACCCTACCTCGAAAAACCAAAAAAAAAAAAAAAAGTGGAACATTATTTCTGGTAAAAATTACTAATACTATTGAGTAATAGCCTTTTGTTAACTTTTTTTTTTGTTTTGGTTTTTACTTACTCTGTAGTCCCAAACTGGCCTCGAACTCATAACAATTCTCTTACCTCGGCTGCCCAAGTGCTGGGATTAAAGACATGAGCCACCATGCCTGGCAATAGCTTTTTTTATTTTTATTTTTTTATTTTTTGGTTTTTCGAGGTAGGGTCTCGCTCTAGTCCAGGCTGACCTGGAATTCACTCTGTAGTCTCAGGGTGGCCTCGAACTCACGGTGATTCTCCTACCTCTGCCTCCCAAGTGCTGGGATTAAAGGCGTGCGCCACCACGCCTGGCGCAATTGCCTTTTCTTTTTTTAAAGTGTACATACATTGACAAAATTTGAAAAGTATTGTGAAAATTTGTATTTTGCATTTTCTTTTCTTTTTTAAAAAATTATTTCATTTTATAAGCAGAAAGAGTGAGATGTGGCCTTCAGCCATTGCAAATGAACTCCAGATGCATGATTCACTTTGTGCATTTGGCTTTATGTGGGCGTCGGGGAATCAAACTCAGGTCGATAGGCTCTTCAGGCAAGCACCTTAACCGCTGAGCCATCTCTCCAGCCCTGTATTTTGCATTTTCATTGAATATTTATCTCCTAAACATTTTCTCATGTCATTAGTTTTTGGAAACACGGTTTTTAATTACCAAGGTCAGTCACATGGATGAGCTATGGTTTATTTAAACTTCTATCACTGCTTTCCTATTTTCCAGCTTTTTACAGTGATACATAAGCAACTTAACATTTTGCGTAAATATCTGGCTTCGGGAGATCATGAATGCCGGGTCAATGGGACAAATGCCACACTGTTTCCCAAAAGGGTTCCACCTGGGGCAGCACCCTAAGGCTGTCAGCATTACAGAGCTACATTTTTGAAAGGAGGTTGGATGATGGCCCAGAGGATTGCAGGGGGAAGAGAGATCCACCGGGACCCGGGCCGAGGCCAAGATCCCAGAGGACCCGATGAGCTCGAGGCCGGGCGGCAGGGATGGAGGACCGGGCAGCTCCCACGGGGCGGGGGCCGGCGCCGAGAAGGGAACCCGCGAGGGCGGAGGCCGCGCGTCGGCTCGGCTGGGCGCGGACCCCTCCCACCGCTCTCCGGGGACCCTCCCCTTTAAGGCGGGCGCCCGCGCGCACCGACCCCGCCCTTCGGGGGCGCGCGCGCGGCGGCCGCGGCGCCGGCTCGGGCTCCCGGGAGCGCACGTGCCGGCGCGGGAGAAGGGGAGGCGCCGGGGGCGCGCGCGCGCGCTGGGCGCTGCTGGGCTGCGGCGGCGGCGGCGGTTACTATGGCGGAGTCGGCCGGAGCCTCCTCCTTCTTCCCCCTCGTAGTCCTCCTGCTCGCGGGCAGCGGCGGGTCCGGGCCCCGGGGGATCCAGGGTGAGTCCCGGGGCCCGGGGGGCGGGATGGGGAGGGCCGGGCGAGGGCGAGGCCTCGAGCCGCGCTGCGGGGCTCCGGCGCGCCCCCTCCCCACTCGCACAATATGGCCGGGCGGGGGGCGCCGGGGGACGGGGTGACCCTCCGTCGGCCTCGCGGAGCGCCGAGGCGCGGCCGCCCCCGAGCTCCCTCCCGCCGGACCCCTGGGGACCCGAGCGGTCTTCCAGGAGGAACTGGACCGGGGAGCTCCGGGGGTCGCGCCTCAGCACCCCAGGTTCGATCGTGGAGAATCGGGCTTTCCTGTCGATTTGGAGGTCCGCGGCTTCTGCCCTTCAGCACGTCCAGGGGCCGAGGGCTCTTCCCCCCACCAGATGCTCCTGGGGGCGTCTTTTCTCCCGCCAAGATTGTGGGGTTCGGCCATGGGGTCTTTCTTCTCGGAGGGTCTTTCTGCTGCGGCACCCTAGGCTGCCATGGGGTAGGGGTCTCTAACCTTCCCTTCAGCTTGGGGTGTCTGCCCTCCCTCCCTCCCTCCCTCCCCCCCTGCCTCCCTGATGATCTGGGCATGGGAGTCACATTTCCCCTTCGCCTGGTCCCTTGCATTCCGCGGGGCAAGCCCCCCTACCTCGGATACACATGCCTGTGAAAGCTGTTTGGAGGAAGTGGGGCGCTCAGGGCCCTAAACCTTTTTGGAGCTTGGCCTCGGAACCGCCTGTAACCCTGGGAAACCTACTTCCCCAGCTGTTAATCAATCTAGGTGTATTTTCTTTCCTCCTCACCTCCCCCACCCTCACCCCAGGGGGCCCATTCAGTTAATCACTTTGAGGATGCCTTCCTGGAGAAATCCTAGAACCTTCCTCCAACCCCCAAGCTTATTTAAGGGTCCCACCATGGGACGGTCTCCCTGGCCCTGAGTGCTACCCCCCCTTTGCACACAATGCCTCTTCCCAGTTCTCCACCTTCACACACCCCTTACCTTCCAACCCCCACAGCCTGGAGCTCGCCAGATCCACCCCCACCTTTCCCACAGAGGTGGGGACCTGTCTGTGGGACACTCCACTGCCTGTGCTGTTTATGTTCTAGAGGCTGTGAAGACCAGATGAACCCCTAAAATATTTCACTCGATAGAGTGTGTTTAGCATTGGGATTGCAGATAAAGGTTATATTTGGCAGTTCTATCAAAGTGATTATTGACCCGCAGATGGATCCCAGAGAGACGATCAGGATTGTATTCGCTGTTCCTATTGTACAAATCCTGCTGCTGTGACTTCTCAGAAGTCCCTAACCTTCCAGCAATTGGGGATCAACTTGTGTTCTGGGGTTCCTCTCTTCACTTAAAAAACAAATGGTTCTCAAGTTGGCCCTGGTTTAATAAACTAGTAACCCTTCGTAAAAGACAGTGTCACTTTGGCTTCTCACAAACAAGTTCATTATCTCCTGCTTGGATACTTGTTCCCAGAGGTGGAGCCTGTGCAGTGGGGTCTTTGTTCCCTGGCTAATGTTGTGTGAGGCACAGAAGTGTGTTCCTGGGTGTTGCTGCTCTGTGTCGTAGGTAACCGCGGTGAGGACTGATAACATGCTGCTAGTGTATGAACAGAGCCTGACATTTGTGGTGAGATAATGATTTTCATGAATAAGGATGTTTGCTGGGCCTTATGGGCCTTTTTTTTTTGGAATGTGCGACAGTGTTATTTCTCTAGTAGGATAGTAAAAATAAGGAGGTTTGTCATGTGGAAAAATCTAAGCCCCTCCGGTTTGTACCCTTCTGTGATGTATCAAGAATTGAAGCAATCATTGCCTGCTGATTTGGTGTAGCATCTGTGGCTCTGCCTTACTGTTAATCTGGCTAAGAATGTTTTAACTGAGAAACCAACTGGTTCTGAATGGGACAGAATTTCTGGTTGTTGTTTTTTAACCCTCCCTAAAATGGATGGATGCTGGCAGGAGGGTGGGTGAGGATAATAGGAAGTTGGTTTCTCTTTTTGGTAAATGGGAAATTAGATTGTGTGTCCAGCAAACATTCTTGGAGGCCTTTAAACTTCTTGGCCAGACGCTGCAGTTTTTTTTTTTTTCTGGGACACATCTAGTGTGTCCAGTAGCACATGCTGCAGAGACCATGTTGCAAAGGCTTAAAGTGAAACGTCAGTTCTGGGAAAGTAGAGGCTGTGGGCTAACAAGAAGTTGCTTTATTTTTTTCCTCCCTCCCCTGCATTTCCTATACAGTGCCTCCCTATGTGAACTGGACAAGTGGCAGAGATAGGTGGCTCTGGTGCCTGGTGTGTGGACACCACGCGAGAGCAGGAAGAAATAGGTGTTTCTGTTCTCCTGGGACTCCGTAAAAAGCCAAAGATAAGGAGAATGGATTTAGACTAGAAACTGCATCTGCTTGATAGATATACCGTGCTTTAAGACCTAGCTTGGGAATTTTCACCTTGATATTTAAAAATATAAAAATTTTAAGTTAGTAGCTGAAGAACATGGCATTCACTTCTTAAAGACAAAAGCAACAGGAGAGGCACTGGAGGTTCTGATAGGAACATTTTGAGTTCTGTTCTAATCTCAAGTCCTGTCATGTTGAGAGGAGAAGAGAATCTCTGATTAGTTTTGTTCAAACAGCTCCTGGGACAGATGTGATAAAGCATATTAAAATGGCCACTCTGGTTAAAGGTTAGAACCAGATGGAGGGAGGAGCTGGTGTTCAGCCCAGAACTTTATTTCCTTACAGGTTGCCCTTGAACAAGCTGCTTAACCTTAAAGTTACCGTTTCAATTTTTGTTCTGAAAGGAAGAAAATACTGTGTGCCGCTCTTACTGGGACATTTGTGAGACTGAATGACTGATAGCCAGTTGGCAGGGAGGTATATTTAGACACAGTTTCTGACTTCAGTGAATAAGCAATGTTGGGGTACTTTTTATCTTATGGGGCACAATAATATACTCTAATGTGGCTAACATCTTATTTGTGCTTTTTGGTAGCCCAGGTTCAGATCTCCTGGAGTTAATTTGTGTCTTTGGCAGGCCTTTTTTCTTTGTAGACCAGGCAGCATACCTGTGCTAATCAAAGACAGTCTGGAGGGAGTGACCTGCTTTAGGCCTTATTGGTTGGTTGGCAATGTTATGCAACTCTGGGTATGTTTATGGCACTATGTACATGTTACATAAGAACATGGAGGCTGAGAGGTGGCCAGAATGGTGACTGAACACAGGAAGGTTACACTGAGGACTTCATCCGAAAGGACCTTGGGAATATGCAGGCAGTACAGGAAGAAGCTGCACTTTATTTTCCTCTAAAAACCTCTTTAGATGATTGTACCTTTCAGGGGACTGCTGTGTTATAAATAGGTTTATTCTCCACCGGTGAGCTAATTGTAACCTTGCTACCGAAACATGAATCAGTAAAGAGGAGACTGAGAGGAGGGGATGAGCTGCATGTCCTGTGGAAGCTGCTGCTTGTTGCATTTTGGAACATGGGTTAATTGTCTGCTCTCATCAGAACTTGGGAACAGGGTGTTGAGGTGGAATGGAACCCTCATTCAAGGCACTTAGATCCTCTGCAGATTTGAAGGTGAAATTAGAATACTGATGTGGCTGTTCTGTTTTAATTTTGAAACCTTTGTTTTCTTGTTGAGTTCTGCTTGGAGCAGCAGTCAAGAGTGATTCTGGAATTTGGTCTCTGCTGAGCTCCTGTGCTGTCTGTTACAGAGGGAGCTGATATAAGAGGGTCTCTCACCTCATTTTCCTCTCTATTTACACAAAGAAAATCCTGGCTTGTCGTCCTCATGCAGCCTCTGGGATAGGTGCTCAGCAGGCAACCACAGCTCAATCCCACCTGGTCTTGGAATACACTGCCTTGAAGTCATCTGCCTTCAGCCTCTTTGGGTTCTGGAGGCTGCCTTGTAGTTCTCTCTTGGCCAGGCTTGAGCATGTGCTCTGGCTCTTGCTCTTCTCAGGGTTTCTGCCCATGCATGCCTTAACCCTAGCTTGCTCGCTGGTCCACCCTGGTTAAGTGGGCACCCAGTGCAAGCGCTGCTGCAGAGTAGCTTCCTCTCCCTTCTAGAGCTGCCATGAGTTTGGCTTGGCTGTCAGTTTTCCATCCCAGATGATTTTATCTAACCTCCAGGTTTCAGAGATAGCATCAGTTCAGGCATACTGGTCATCTTTTTGGTTTTCTCCTTTCCACCCACTAATAAGCCTATATTTGTCTTGCTAAACGTTTTGAGTTTAACATGAGAAAATTTAAGTATCACATCACTTCTAATATTAACATAGTTACATTTAGGAGGTTTCTCTATTCAATTGGTTATGTTCCTAGAACAGTTTTTAGCATGAAGAAATAACAGAGAATAAGATGAACGAAAGTCCCCAAATCTCTACTGTTGTGGCATTTAAAATTGCAGTGACTCAAATGGAAAATAAATAAGTAAGCTGGGCATGGTGGCGCATGCCTTTAATCCCAGCACTCGGGAGGCAGAGGTAGGAGGATCACCATGAGTTCAAGGCCACCCTGAGACTACATAGTGAATTCCAGGTCAGCCTGAACTAGAGCGAGACCCTACCTCGAAAAACCAAAAAAAAAAAAAAAAAAAAGGAAATACAATTATGGGCCATGAGTGCTATGATGAAAAGAAAGCAGGAGCATGAGCTAGAATTTACCGGAGGACCAGTCCCCTCTCCTCACCACTGTTTCCTCTGTGAATGGGGCTGAGACTTACAATTCTGATTGTTAGGGTCTACACAGTGGCTACCAACACCGAGTTAGCAAATCCTGAGCCATTGCTCATAAGGGAAAAACAGGGTTAGGTTCCCTCAAGCCTCTGGTCACGGCATTTTCATCAAATGATCAATAGAGCTGGGTGTGGTGGCGCACGCCTTTAATCCCAGCACTCGGGATGCAGAGGCAGAGGTAGGAGGATTGCCGTGAGTTCGAGGCCACCCTGAGACTACATAGTGAATTCCAGGTCAGCCTGGACTAGAGCGAGACCCTACCTCGAAAAACCAAAAAACAAAACAAAACAAAACAAAAAAAAGATCAATAGATAGCCGTTTTCTGTGTTCTGTGTAAAGACACATTTAATATATATTGTTGGTTCATAACACTGAACTTAAGCAAGAACACTGCTATAACTCGTGCCTGAATCAAGCTTAGCTAACATACGCTTTCTTCCTAGGGCATATCCCTATCTTTCTGTGCTTAGGAACAGTAGCCATCACTTCAGCACTACATTGGGGACCATTTTAAATAGCAAACTCATCAACAAAAAGTATGGCACTAACTATTCTGCCAAGAGGACATGTGTTTACAGTATGAGAGCTGAAACAAGAAGGCTGCGTGTTGCCTTGTTTGACCTCCACTGGAACATGTGTGTTGGGCGGCTCAAATATTTTACTGCTCTGTGCATGTCCTCGAATGACCAAGAAAGTACTGCAAGCATTGGTTTTTGGGGTTACAGAGAAATTTTAGCAAGTGGGCAAATTCATGTACATGGAGTCTGACTCGTGAAGGATCAGTTTTGTCAGAACTGTACAATTGTCAATAGAGATAAAATTACATCATGTCAAAGTCCAGGGATTCCTAATGGTGTTGCTGAATCAGAATTTTGGTTTGGTTTGGTTTGGTTTTTGGTTTGTTGGCTGTGTTGGGGACAGAACCCAAGGCCTCATGAATGCTAGGTAAGTGCTGTACTACTGAGCTCTATCCCCAGCCCCTAGAATTTTAATGCATGCACTTAGAAGTCCTACTTCCAGACTGTAAATAAACTAAACAAACATGCACATACTGAGAATGCTGTGGTGATCCAAAGATTTCTTTAGTATGTATTTTTTGAGCCCCTTCCATCTGCCGGGCACTAGTGTGCATGCTAGGGGCGTGGCTGTCTTCTTTTGTGAAGCTTACTTTCTGCAAGGTGAAACAGACTACATGTAAACAACACATAAGGTGATTGTGCTCACTGAAATTCACCCTCTGTTTCCCACTTCCCCAAGAGTTCTGGGTTTTGCGCCCAGTTATTCAGTCTTAACACTGGTGCCAGTGGAGTGTCGGCAGATCTTTCACACAAAGTTAAGGTCCCAGTCAGTTGACCTTCAGGTACATGTGCTTGGTGTAATTGAACTAGCCCTTTAAAAGCAGATTTTTCAGCAGATTGCAGAATAGGAAGTCAGAGATGGTCCAGCTGGCTTGGAAGCAAGCAAACATCCATGTTATGAACTGCCCATCCCAATAGGCACGTGGCAGAGAACCATGGACAGACTCTAGGAGCCGAGACAACACAGAGAAACATAGAGACTGCAGTCCTTCCATTGCAAGGCAGTGGATTTTGCCAACAACTGTAAGCTTGGAAGGGGACCTAATTGTAATGAGAAGGCTGCCTTAGCTGACACAGTCATGCCGTGCTTAGACCTCTGACCTACAGAAATTGAGATGGTAAAGAGGTGTTCTTTTGAAATACATTTGGGGGTGGGTAGTGAGTCAGATGGTGATGGTGAAAGTAGAGCAAGAAGGGGAAATGATGAGAAACATACTAGAATGAGCCGGGCGTCGCACGCCTTTGATCCCAGCACTCGGAAGGCAGAGGTAGGAGGATTGTTGTGAGTTCGAGGCCACCCTGAGACTACATAATTGAATGAGTGCATTGAAAGTGAATTCCAGGTCAGCCTGGACTAGAGCGAGACCCTACCTCGAAAAACTAAAAAAAAAAAAAGAAAGAAATATACTAGAATGGGCTTCAGGGTCTATGAGACCTGGCAACCTGCTGGACCATTGCTGGACCTTGCAGATGTGAAAGAAGTTCTTTAGCTGGGCATGGTGGCTCATGGCTGGAACGCCAGTATTTGAGGCTAAGGCTGCTGCAAGTTCAAAGCCGGCTTGGGCTACATGGTTCCAGGCCAGCCTGGACTCTATTCTTTGACAATGCGTGGCTTCCATTTGCTGTAACCTCTTTCCTAGTACTTTTAAGTTTGTGGAGGGGATGGGGGTGGTGGGCGGTGGTGCTTTGGAGATTAGCTTGGGCTCTTTGAACTAAGGAATTTGCAGAGAAGCCTCTTTGTGCCAAATACTACGGCATTGTCTTAGTATGTATTGTTATATTGCTCTTGAGACTTGTGGTAGGTAAGATTGAATCCATGTTCATTTCTGATAGCCAAGTGTGCCAGCCTCCCAGCTGAATGGGAGAGGGTTATCGTTGACACACAAGTTGTTAGAACTCCCACAAGCAGCAAGAGTCCAGAACCTTCTCGGATGATGGTAGCAATAAAAGCTTCTAATTTACTGCGTGTGTGCTGTGTGCACGTACTCTGCTATTTTTCAGCTAGGCACCTAGGGCACAGACCTGGTTAGGTGAGACTGCAGAGGTGTGCTCTACACACTGTACTCTGCTGTAGTCTGTGGTTACCACTAACATGGTTTCTCTCTGTGAGTGTGTATGTACATACACAGGCCTGTTTGTGTGTGTGCATACATGTGTGGTGGCCAGAATTCGACAATGGAGTGTCTTCCTCAATCACTACCTTATTTGAGACACGGTCTCTCTCTGAACCTGGAACTCACTGATTCAGCTAAACTAGCTGACCAACCACCCCAGGGATCCCCCTGTCTCTACCTCCCCAAGGCTAGAATAATAGATACACATGTCATGGACTGAGCTATCTCCCCAGGCCCCACTAAAGTGGGTTCTAACTGGGCTCTGCCCCCATCTCCTTTTGCTTAGTCTCTACCTACCGCTGGACTTCACTGTGGAAAGTCTGTCCTCTCTATCTAGTGGCCCACTGCTTTTGTGTGGTTCCTAGGACCCACTATGGACGCTCTAAATTGGCATTACCATCAGTCTCATCTGGCCCTGGTCTTCCTGCTGCCCTTGTCACTGACTGGAGCCTTGGCACTGTTCTTGGCATCTGTCAGTTCACTGTGGGCCTAATGCGCCTTATATTTATCATGACCCAGTGCCTTTCCTGTTCCTTCTCTCTGGAATGCTTTCTCTCCCTCTTCCTTGGGTGGGACTTTGGTCCTCTTGTGTTTTCCCAGTCAGTGACTCTACCTTTCCACACTGGTAGTGTTGGAGGTTCACAGGACTTAGAGTGCTCTGTTCTTCTCACCCTCTACCTAGAAAAAGTGGAAGCTTTTGGCCAGCAACAGAGCTTTGTGTAATTTGACTTCTTAATAAATTAATTTAATTCACTCATTGGTTTTCCAACCTTCCTGTATTATTCTAGTAGTTACAATTTTGTCCTGCTGTAATTGATTTCCTTGTATGTATGGTTTTTCTTTAGTCATTCAAAACTGCTGGGGACATTTGTGAATGACTTAGTAATATCTCTACCTTACATATCAACAACTTGTAAAACTTGGAAGAGGATCTAATAATCTTAGATGAGAAAATGGATGGCATATCCATTTTATTCCAGCCAAGTGAACTTGATCGCAACCTCAGTTTTTCAATCTTGGTTATTTTTTTTTCCTTGAACTTCATTGTCCCAGTTGCCTGAGGCAGTCATTCGTATCTCTCTTACTCAAAACTGTGACATCCACTGTCTGTTCTCTACTTACCCTAGTACAGTAAATAGGTCAGGAAGAAAATACAAGTGATAAATGACCTCTCCTGCCCTAATGAAAAGTATGCTTGCTAAGTGAAGAAGGAAAACAGTGTCTTTACATGTTTATTGTGGAGAAATGAACCAAGTTACTGGTAGATCGTGCAACTCTGACAGCAGGTTCTGGATGTAGGTCCTGGGAACCTACTCCTTCATGATGCTGCATGTTCTAGCTTTACCTTGACATTCTCCTGAGCAGCAGGTGGGCCTTTGTGTGATGTTCAGGTATTTATAGTCAGTCATAAATTAAATTGCAATGACAGGTCTCCTTAGCATAAACATCAAACATCTCTTTTGAGTGAGAACAAAGCTTTCATTCTCTAGACCTGAGGCTTAAAGTTGAACTTGTTTAAACAGCTCTTAGGGTTAGGTTTGTCTCCAAGTAGATCTTCCAGAAAGGCAGCTCACAGAAGGGGTGTAGTGCGGAGTTGCCTTTTCAGATACCTTTCTTTTATGCAAACCCCCTTCCAAGATCTTTTCCCAGATTGGAATTAAATACCAACCTTATCAAATGTTCCATTGTTAAGTTGATGGGGCTTCCCCCCTATATAAATAACTTCCTTTATTAAGTCAGTTATATTTTTTCTTTTTACTTATTTATTTATTTTAAATATTTATATACGGAGGGAGGGAGGGAGGGAGGGAGGGAGGGAGGGAGAGAGAGAGAGAGAGAGAATGGGCACCCCAGGGCCTTCAGCCACTGCAAATGAATTCCACACACACATGTACCACCTTGTGCATCTGGCTTTATGTGGGTACTTGGGAATCGAACTTGGATCCTTCTGCTTTATAAGCACATGCCTTAACTGCTGAGCCATCTCTCCAGCCCTACTTTTTTCTTTTAAAAGAAAATTATTTATTTGCAGGGAGAAAGAATGGGGAGGGAGGGAGAGAGAGAATATGAGAATGGGCGTTCCAAGGCCTCTTGCCACTGCAAACAAACTCCAGACACATGTGCCACTTTATGCATCTGGCTTTATGTGGGTACTGGGGAATTGAACCCAGGTCATCAGGCTTTGCAAGCAAGTGCCTTTAACCAATGAGTTGTCTCCCCAGACCCAGTTATATTTTTTTCACAAGTACTTTTTAACAGAACATTTTTTGGGCTGAAGAGATAGCTTAGTGATTAAGGCATTTGCCTGCAATGCAGAAGGACTAGAGTTCGATTCCCCAGTGCCCATATCAGATGCACAAGAGGGCGCATGTGTCAGGAGTTCATTTGCAGTGGACTAGGGGCCCTGGCACGCCCATATTCTCTCTCTGCCTGCCCCCCCCCTCTCAAATAAATAGATAAAAAAAAAAAATTAGCCGGGCGTGGTGGCGCACGCCTTTAATCCCAGCACTCAGGAGGCAGAGGTAGGAGGATCGCCGTGAGTTCGAGGCCAGCCTGAGACTACAGAGTGAATTCCAGGTCAGCCTGGGCTAGAGCGAGACCCTACCTTGAAAAATAAAACAAAACAAAACAAAAAAACATTTCTTTTTCTAGATTCCACCAACTACACATGTAGAATTTGACTTTATCATAGCTCTCGGGCACTGAAGAGCTTTTTGTCTTACTTTAGTGTATTTTATTTATTTATTTATTTATTTATTTATTTATTTATTTATTTATTTATTTATTTATATTTTTTGAGGTAGGGTCTCACTCTAGCCCAGACTGAACTGGAACTCACTCTGTAGTCTCAGGTGGCCTCAAACTCATAGCCATCCTCCTACCTCTGCCTCCTGAGTATTGGGATTAAAGGCGTGCACCACCATGTCTGACTTAGTGTATTTTTAAAATCTGATTTTCATGATTGTGAAAGATGGGAAAGAATCTGGGGGGAGGGTGTTGATTTTAATCAATATCATGTGATTGTTTGCTGTTGCGAGGGCTTTCTACTTAGAACTTTGGGTACAGTGTCCATTCCCAGCTTACTGCTTTCCTACCCTTTTATCCGAAGAGAACCAAACATTCCCTCTTTTTTAAAAAAATATTTTTATTCATTTATTATTTGTAAACAGAGAGAGATAGAAGAGAGACAGACAGAGAATGGGTGCGCCAAGGTCTCCGGCTGCTGCAAATGAACTCCAGATTCTTGTGCCACTTTGTGCATCCAGCTTTACGTGGGTATTGGGGAATCAAAGCTGGGTCGTTAAGCTTTGCAGACAAGGGCCTTAACTGCTGAGCCTTCTCTCCAGTCCACATTCTCTCTCTTTTTTATGGCAGCTTAGGTCCTAAGGGCCGGCTGCTTCCACTTTTTTCTTATGTCCAATTCAGGGTTTTCATCAACATTCTGGCAGTTGTCTAGCTTGGTATTAGGTTGAACCGGGCATGGTGGTGCATGCCTTTAATCCTAGCACTTGGGAGACAGAAGTAGGAGGATCACCAGGAGTTCGAGGCCACCCTAAGAGACTACATAGCAAATTCCCAGTCAGCCTGGGCTAGAGTGAGAACCTATCTCAATCCCCCAAATATATACATATATATGTACATATATATATGTATGTAATATGTATGTATATATATTGCTCAAATTCAGTGCTGTTCACAGTACTATTAGAGATCAGCCAGGAAGGGTGGATAAATGGCTCAGTATATGGCTCAATGCATAAAGCATTTGCCACCCAAATATGGGGACCGGAATTCAGATCCCTAGTACCCACGTAAATGCCAGGTTATCAGGCATTCTTCAGTGTCCAGTGCTTTGGGGACAGAGACAGGATTCCAGGGGCAAGCTGTCTAGGAAGATTAGTTGAATCAGCAAGTTCTGGGTTCAAGAGAGAGAACCTCTCTAAATAAAGTGGGGAGTGATCAAGAAAGATACCCATTGTCAATCTCTGGCTTCCACGTGCACACCAGTGCACACATTCACACACACAAAAAAAGGTAGATAAGAGAAAATTCAGAGGTTTCTGGGACATGACTGAGGAGGGCTTAGGGATTTAAAGAGAACTCAGTTGGAAAAAACACTACCTCCAGATGTTTATGTTGTTAATGTGGATTTATAGTAGCTTTGCATTTTAATATTTTATTTATTATTTATTTACAAGCAGAGAGAGGGAGGGGGAGAGAAAAAGAGAGAATATGGGCATGCCAGGGCCTCTTGCAACTGCAAATGAACTCCAGACACATTTCACTTTGTGCACGTGGCTTTACTTGAATGGGGATTTGAACCAGAGCTTTCAGGCTTTGCAAGCAAGTGTCTTTAATCACCGAGCCATCTCTCTGGCCCTTCTTTTCTTTCTTTCTTTTTTTTTTTTCAAAGTTAGAACTCTGTAATCCCAGGCTGGCCTGGAACTCAAAGCAGTCCTCCTCCCTCTGCCCTCCTCATTGTTGAGATTAAAGGCCAGTGCCACCATGCCCATCCCATTTTAAAAATTTTAAAGTGTATACTTCAGTGACATTAAATTCCTTCATAATGTGCAAACTTTCACCACTATGAAATACTAAAACTTTTTCATTATTCCAAAAGAAAATCCTATGCCCATTAAGCATTTCTTCTCCCCAACACCTGCCAACCATAGTCTGTCTGGTTTTTGGATATTTTATATAAATGGAACCATGACATGGCTTCTTTAACTTACAGTGTTTTTAAGGGACATCAATATTGTAGTTGCATATGACTGATTAATATTCCATTGCATGAGTATTCGACCTTTTGTTTTTATTCATCATCTGGGCATTTGAGTTTTAAAAAATATTTTTATTCATTTATTTGCAAGTACAGAGAGATAGACACAGAGAATGTGTGTGCCAGGTTTTCTAGACACTGCAAACAGATTGCAGATGCATGTGCCACTTTGTGCACCTGGCTTTATGTGGGTACTGGGGAATTGAACCCATGTTAGGCTTTGCAGGCAAACACCTTAGCCACTGACCCATCTCTCCAGCTCCATTTGAGGTTTTTAATACCTTTTGGCCATTGTGAATAGTGCTGTTGTTAATATTCATGTACAGGTTTTTATTTTCAGTTGTTTTGGGTATATAAGTAGGAGTAAAATTGTTGGATTACATGGTCATCTATGTTCATTTTATCTATTTATCCATATTTCTGTAGTACCATTTTGTATTTACTGGCAATAAACAAGAATTCTAGTTTCTCCAAATCTTCAACACTTGCTATTTTAAATTTTCTTCCAAATGGGTATTAAGTAGTATCTCATTGTAGTTTTGGTTTTCATTTGAATTTGAAATGCATTTGAGTATATTTTTGTGTGCTTGTTGGCTATTTGGATATCATCTTTGGAAAAATGCATATTTAAGTCCTCTCCCAGTTTAAGTTTTAAAAATTTTATTTATTGTTAATAATTAGATACATTGTATGAGCAAGTCTTGTGATGGTTACCACCATTTTCCTCCTCCTTATTCCCAACCGTTGGGGCCTTCTTCAGTGGGATTGCTGGACCAGACCATGAGGTAGGGGGTTATGAATTGTATAAGAAGTAGCCAGGTTTTTTGTGTGTTGTTGTTGAGGGGGACAATGTTTCTGGATAGTCTCTACCACCATGGCTCTTAAAATCTTTCAGCCCTCTTCCGCTAAGTTCCTTGAGTTATGATGGGTGAGTTTTTTTTTAAATCGATTTTTTAAAAAATATTTTTTTAAAAAAAATTTAATTATTCATTTTCAAGCAGAGAGAAAGATAGAGATAGATAGATAGATAGATAGATAGAGAGAGAGAGAGAGAGAGAGAGAGAGAACACACCAGGGCCACCACCCAGTGGGTCTGGCTTATGTGGGTCCTGGGAATTGAACCTGGGGCCTTAGGCACTGGAAGCAAGTGCCTTAACCGCTGAGCCATCTCTCCAGCCCTAAAAAATATTTTTTATTTATTCATTTTCAAGGAGAGAGAGAGAGAGAGAGAGAGAGAGAGAGAGAGAGAGAGAGAGAGAGAACAAGAGAACCAGGGCCACCACCCCATGGGTCTGGCTCATATGTGGGTCCTGGGGAATTGAACCCGGGGCCTCAGGCACTGCAGGCAAGTGCCCTAACCACTGAGCCATCTCTCCAGCCCAGGGTGAGTTTTTAAGTCTGCTTTATTGTTGAGGTCTGAAGAGTCTCTGAATTTCTGCTTTGGACTGTGTTGCGTATCTTCGATGTCTGTCACTATTACCCTTTCATAAGTTATCTGACTTGCTGTGTAAAATTTTTTTGAGTTGTAAGAGCCCTTTAAGTATTTTGGATACTAGACTATTATTATGAGACATAAGATTTTCATATATTTTATCACTTCTATGGTTTATCTTTTTACTCTCTTGATATTGTTCTTTGATGTACAAAGGTTTAATTAATTAATTAATTAATTAAGGTTTTTTGAGGTAGGGTATTGCTCTAGCCTAGGCTGACCTGGAATTCACTATGTAGTCTCAGGGCAGCCTCAAACTCACAACAGTCCTCCTACCTCTGCCTCCTGAGTGCTGGAATTAAAGACCTACACCACCATACCAGGCTAGTTTTTATTTTCTCGAGATAGAATCTCATGAATGTCAGACTGGTCTCAAACTCACTGTAGCTTAAAATTACCTTGAATTTCTGATTCTCTGTCTCTACCTTCTGAATGCTGGGATTGGATTACAGCATCACCCTTTGATTTAATGTTTGGGGGTATGTATGGTATACATGCTTGTTTGTTTGTGGGTAAATGCATGCGTGTAGAGGCTAGGGGACAACTTCAGGTATCCTTCTCAGGTATACTAGCACCTCTTGTTTCCGAGATCACGTGCATTCAGGGTGGTATGGCTGGAGGCTAGTGTTAGCTTTTCCATTGCTGCCAACAGGCCATTGGCATTCTATAGTTAGTGCACTGTCTCATCTCTTACACAGTTTATATCATGTATGATGGTATATTTATTGTGTTATGTAGAATTTAATATATGTGAACTAGTTGGGTTATCAAATTTTAAGTATTACTGAATTTACTTTAAAAATCCACTTATAAGCCAGGCGTGGTGGCGCACGCCTTTAATCCCAGCACTCGGGAGGCAGAGGTAGGAGGATTGCCGTGAGTTCGAGGCCACCCTGAGACTACATAGTGAATTCCAGGTCAGCCTGGACTAGAGTGAGACCCTACCTCGAAAAAAAAATCCACTTATAAATACATTAATATACCTAAGACACCCTTTAATCCCCCACTCAGGAGGCAGAAATAAGAGGATTGCTGTGAGTTTGAGGCCACCCTGAACCACATAGTGAATTCTAGGTCAGCCTGGGCTAGAACGAGCTCCTGATGTTGGAGCTGTTTCTCTGGGAGCTTCAGCCTCTTCTTTACTGTTTATCATACCTTGAAAAACCATTAATAAGGAAATAGGAATAAGGTCGAAAAACAGCCTAGTGTACAATATTCATAATAGCATTAGCAACCTTCATAATGACTGGATGTACCAAGTAATTCTCCAATAGGAAAGACTGGAATTGGAAAGCAAGTGAGGGTTGATGAGAAGTATTGGATTCTGTCTCAGTGATTGGATGGAGACAGCTGGTCTGCAGTTTGGAGATGATAGACTGCAGACATGTGGGCAAGGTGGGCACCGTTGGAGGTGGTAGCTTGACTTACTAGTTAGGACTTCCGGAGACCTTTTGCAAGCTCTTGTTCTTATTCCGTGTAGTTGGGCCGAGAGGGATACGATGCTGACTACTTGACCAGGATAATGAGACTGGACAAGCCACAGAATTAGATCAGACATGAATAATTGCAGACATTAATTATCCAAACAGGAGCAAGGGAGGAATGTAGCAGTTTTAAGAACCCATTCCTAAGCCTTAGAGCTGCTAGGAAAATACACCAAGTCCCATCTTGAGTATTGAGTGGAATCTAGTAGAGAAGTCAGGGAAAAGGGGTGCTTTGTCTTTCCTAAAGAGAAAGTGTGTGCCAAAGACTACCTTTAGGGTTGGAGCAGGGAGTGCTAAGAATGCAGAATACTTACACAGGCCTTGTCTTAAAAGGAAGCAACTGGTATTTATGCACCTTGTGAACTGGTGCATACACACACACACACACACACACACACACACACACACACATTTGCAGAGAGAGAGGGAGGGAGAGAGGGGATGGGTGCTGAAAATGAACTCCAGATGCACGAAGTGACACATGCACTTTATGCATCTGGCTTTATATGAGTCCTAAGGAATCAAACCTGGGTCTTTAGGCTTTGCAGGCAAGTTTCTTAACCACTGACTGATCTCTCCAGCCCCAGCCCCAAATTTTTTCCAAATAGAGAGGTTGTAGATGTTAGGTACCTCGAGGTGGTTAAAGGATTGAAGCCAGTCTTATGTGCACAGTGAGTTTGTAGCAAATGTTACTTTATGCTGAGTTAAAGTATAAAGTTGGTATAGAACTTTAATTATACTTATACTGTCTTTGTGGCAATTGTATTTCCTAAATGCCAGCAACTTTATCCCGCATCCCACATGTTCTTACATTGTGATTTTTGACACTCCTCCACAGTAGATGAAGGTCTATCCCTGTCCCTCCTGCATTTGGATAGAGGGTCAACTATACACTTCTAAAATACACGATTGGGACCTGTGACTCCTAACACTAAGATGCAGTTTCCCAGCTTTTGTTTGGTTAATCCCTTTGTCCCCTTGTTCAGGGGTGCTCAGACCTCATGCGCTGGTGAAGGTACTACTTGGAGAGGCCCATGCACAGAGCCAGCAGCTAGCATTTGACCAGCTGTGTGAGGGAACGAGCCTTCAGATGGCCTCAGCCACTAGCCTTGGAGTTCCCTCATGTAGTAGGGCAAGCTCTCCCTGCTTGGTTCTGCCCACGCCCTCAGCTGTTAGAATAGTTTATGCTTCAGAGTTTTGGGGTAGTTAGTTAACATATCCAGAGTAACTATAACAAAAGTATTTTTTCTACTGTCATGGGCCCAAGAAAACATTTGCCCACTAAAGGTTAGGGGTTAAATGTAGTTACTCTATGACCCTGGCTACCTAATAATTTTTTTGAAGCTTTTTTTAGGAAGTAAAAATGTCATAAAAAAGAGAAATGAAGACAAATGAGTTCTGTGCAAGGTGGCCGCTGGGAACATCAAAAGGATTAAAGGTGCTGGTCATGGAGGTGTATTCCATAAATCCAGACTGGAGGCTGAAACAGGAGTTTCAGGCCATCCTGGGTCACATGAGCTTTGTCTTACAGCAACAATAAAGGAATTTATACTATTCATTAGAAAACTGCCTTTGAAAAATAGGGGTGACCAGGTACAGTGATGTGTTTTTTTTTAAAATTTATTTATTTATTTATTTATTTGAGGGAGAGAGAGATAGAAATAGGCAGACAGAGTGAGCATATGGGTGTACCAGGGCCTCTTGTCACTGCAAATGAATTCTAGACACATGCACCACTTTGTGCATCTGGCTTTACGTGGGTGCTGGGGAATTGAGCCCAGACTAGGCTTTGTACGCAGCCCCAGTGATGTGATTTTTATAGGTAGCTGCTTGGAAGTGTGAGGCAGGAGAGTAAGGCTAGAGCCAAACTGCAGGAAGACTTGTTGAGGCCCTTTGGTCAGAAAACCGACTGTGTTTGGCATGGTGAGGATAAGAATGCATGTGGGTGATGTGTTTATTTGGGAAGATGTTCCTAGTGCAGTGGTGGCTCTGAAAGCTAGAACTAAAAATTGTAAGACACTATGAGGTTTGGGAAAATACTGGGTTAGGGTTTGGGGACTGGAGATGTGGCTCTCATTGTGTACTCCTTTACCCTTTATGAACCCTTCCTTCACCTTCAAGGCTTTGTTCCCCATAAAATGGGGCAGCTCCACCTGCCTCAGCTTTCTTGAGTTCCTGTGAGGATCACATGGGAAAACAAGGTGAAAACTCTTGTTAAAGTAACAGTGTCACTGTGCACA
>PVHP010028085.1:0-23356 GCA_004024765.1 Zapus hudsonius
AGGGTCTCACTCTAGTCCAGGCTGACCCGGAATTCACTATGTAGTCTCAGGGTGGCCTTGAACTCACAGCAATCCTCCTACCTCTGCCTCCGAGTGTTGGGATTAAAGGCGTGTGCCACCATGCCTGGCTCAAGACCAAGTGTTTTTTTGGTTTTTTTGGGGGGGGGAATTTCAAGGTAGGGTCTCACTCTAGCCCAGGCTGACCTGGAATTCACTATGTAGTCTCAGGGTGGCCTTGAACTCATGGCGATCCTCCTACCTCTGCCTCCCAAGTACTGGGATTAAAGGCATGCGCCACCACGCCCGGCTAAGACCAAGTTTTAATTCATTATGTAGTCTCAGGATGGCCTCAAACTCATGGCTGAATGCTGGGACTAAAGGTGTACACCACGACCAGACTACAGTTTATGCAGCCTGACCTGGGAATTCACTCTGTAGGCCAGACCATAACTTGCACAAATAGAAAAAGGACCCTCAACTTTACAAAGGATGCCTTTACCTGTCTTCAGTGCCTTCAGGTACTTTCCAAGGGCCTCCCTGACCTTGGCGGTGCCTGTAGTTTTCACAAGATCCTTCAGTATATCCCCATCCCCCTTCTTTTTACTCACGTTCACCTACAAATAACAAAAAGAAAAATTTGATTTAATGCAATTCCTACAACACTGTCCCTGGAGATGAGACCTGGCAGAGAAGTGTTATAAAAGATGTGATAGGCGTCTCCATACACGTAAAGGATGTGATAGATTTTTAACAGGACATAGGACTGGCTAGCAGCCAAATCTTTTTTTGAGGTAGAGTCTCAATCTAGCCTAGCCTAGGCTGACTTGGAATTCCCTATGTAGTCCCAGCTGGCCTGGAACTCACAGAGAACCTCCTACCTCAGCTTCCCAAGTGCTGGGATTAAAGGCACACACATCACAAAGTATGAATCACTTGGTGCTGGGAAGAAGGCTCAGTGGTTAAAGGTGGTTGCTTGGAAAGCCTGCCAACCTGGGTTAATTCCCAAGCCCCCCATAAGCTGGACATAGAAAGTGGTACAAGAGCCTGGTATTCATACATACACACACACACACAAATAAAGTTTTTTAAAAAATTTGGGCACGGGGTTGCATGCCTTTAATCCCAGAAGTCTGGAGGCAGAAATAGGAGGATCCCTGTGAGTTTGAGGCCAGCCTGGGACTACAAAGTGAATTCTAGGTCTGCCTGGGCTAGAGCAAGACCCTATCTTTTTTTTTTTTTTTTTTTTTTTTTGGTTTTTTGAGGTAGGGTCTCATTCTAGCCCAGGCTGACCTGGAATTCACTATGTAGTCTCAGGGTGGCCTTGAACTCATGGCGATTCTCCTACCTCTGCCTCCAGGAGTGCTGGGATTAAAGGCTTAAAGGCGTGTGCCACCATACCAGGCTAAGACCCTATCTTGAAAAAAATAAGAATGTAAAAAAGTCCATTAACAATTTTATATTATTTACATGTTAAATATTTGAGTATGCTGGATTAAGTAAAACATTATTTTGCCTGGCTTTTAATACTGCTATTAGAAAATTTTTAATGATTATGTGACTTGTATATGTTGATACTAAACAGTGTTGGTCTACAACCCTAAAACCACTAATTAGGAAAATCCAGTTTCCATATAACCTGGCCCAGGGAGAAAAATCAAGAGAGAAAGAATAAGGAAGAGCATGTGAGCAGCAGAGAGGAGAAGGCTGAGGGGCAGCGGGGACGGACAGACATTCTCTGCAGTATCCGTCCGCAAAGCAGTCCCAGTGATTCTGTGAGGTTGGGCCTGATGAGAGGAGTTCTCCTGTGAATCTGGTTTGCTCTGGGATGCTACTGAGAGATACGGTCTTTGTTATTTTTAAAAATAGAGTCTCACTCTAGCCCAGGCTGACCTGGAACTCACTCTGTAGTCACAGGCTGGCCTGGAACTCGCATTGATCCTCCTACCTCTCTTCCCGAGTGCTGGGACTAAAGGTATATGCCACCATTTATTTGAGAGCAGAGGTACAATCTTTAAAAGACCAGATTAACATGGCATCAGAAAGCTCTATGGATGATCTGAATATGGCCAAGTGAAAGAAAAGCAAGCCTAAGTGTGAAGGCAAGTGTGAGACGGCCAGCCCGCCTTATGAGGTTCTGCACAAGGCATGTTGCTCACTGACTCAAACACTGCCAGCCAGACTGCTGATCTGGAAAGCACAGCTGCTCGATGCTCTCACCCCAGGGCAAGCTTCCCATGTGCAGACGTGGGAAGAAACAGGCCCGGATGCCCAATCCAAAGCACCTCATCCTAGCTAGTTTCTAAAAGCCATGGGACGTACTCGAGGGAGCGCAGTTAGAGGCTGAGGAAATCAGGAGGGATACAGGGGGAGACAGGTGACTTTCAGGAAGCTATGGACATGGCCTGAGTACTTCCCAGCACATAACTCCTGAACAGATGCCTCACACCATCTCCACCAACCATCCTGCCTGGCACCTTAGCATGCAGCTCTTCACAACTCGCAAGCCCACACCAGGAGAACATCTTTGGCAGAAGACTGACTAGGAAAAGAAATCTTTAAAACCTCCATCAGATACCTCGGTGTCATCCACTTCATTTTCTTCAGAAAGGCTGGGTATTTCAATCAGGCCCTTGTGCTTTGCACAAGATTCTTTAACCGTACCTAAAATGAACAAAACGGATTCAATTAAAAATAAATAACGGAGGCCCGGCATGGTGGCGCTCGCCTTTTAATTCAGCACTCTGGAGGCAGAGGTAGGAGAATCACCATGAGTTTAAGGCCACCCCGAGACTACATAGTGAATTCCAGGTCAGCCTGGACTAGAGTGAGACCCTACCTCAAAAAACCAACAAAATGAAATAAATGACGGGAAGGAGTGCTCGGACAGGCCATTGCCAGAGGTGTTGGCAGAAAGGAGCCAGCTGAGGGCAGACCCTGGGAGAAAGCACAGCTCCAGCATCCAAGACATCAGGAGCCACCAATGCCAACCGACTGCCCACAGCTGTCCCCACCTACCTTTCCAGGCCAGCTTGAGGTGCCACTCGTAGAAGAAAATGAGCTTTCCCTTGCGGTTGCTACAAGAAGCCTCGCCTTCCACCTGCTTCAGCTCACTGATGATACAGCGGCCAGCCTCGTTCTCCATGGCGATGCCCACCAGGAGTTCTCGGAGCTTCGCTTTGGACCAACTCGTGGCATCTCGCTCGGTCCTGCCAGGGAACACAAGGACATGGGGGCTGCATGACTCGGCCGGTCTTCGCGGCTCGTTCCTCCTCTCAGGCAGCCTCCAAATGTGCTTTTCCAACTAGTCTTCTGCCAGGTATCTTCGATTCTGCAAGCTCATTTTAAGTCACTGGTATCCATCATGTAAAGTCGCTGGGTTTTAAAACTCTGGCTAGAGGGTCAGGGTGGTGGGGAACGCCTTTAATCCCAGGCTTAGCCTGGGCTACAATAAGACCCTGCCTCAAGAAAAGAGGAGGGGAGGGGAGAAAAGAGAAGAAAAAGAACAGAACCCACCGAGCTTGGTGGGGGTGCCTTTAGCCCCAGCAGAGGTAGGAGGATGCTCCAGGTGAGTTCCAGGTCGGCCAGGGCTAGGATGAGACCCTGCCGCTAAAAAACAAACAAATCCCACTGGGGGAGAAGAGCCTGGCAATCTCCAACCCGACGATGGTGGTAATTTAACTGAGTTTCCATACAGGCATTATCTCTTGCAAGCTTCCTAAATAATATTCCTGTTTGGGGGGACGGAAAGGAACTGCTCTTGCGGGCCGCCGACTGGGCTCTACCCCTGGCTTTAGGGGTTCAGACGCCCCAGCCCTGGAGGCCAAGAACACCCCTTGCTGGAGGGAGGAAGACGGTTCAAACTCAGAGAAAGCCTCACACTGTCACTGCAGAGCCACGACCCGCGCCCCACGTACACGCACGCGCACTCCCCGGCTCCGGGGCCGCGGAGGGGACCGGCCTGAGGTCGCGGGCTGTCAGAGGGAAAGGGGAAATCCGAAGCCTGAAGCTGCGGAGCCCTCCCGGCCTCGGTAGGCGAGCTCCCCCCAACCCCCACCGCGGGGCCCCGCACCCCGCGCCCCGGGCCCCGCACCAGTGCCAGTTGTTCACATTGGTCGCGTCCTCTCGCTGCTCCACGATCCAGCGCGGGTCGCCCTGGCCCCACTTGGCCATGGCGGCGCGGCCCCGTCCGAGAGCCTCTGCGCGGGCGTTTCCTGCCTGCGAGCCGGGGCGCGGCGCGCTCGCGGCGCCCAGAAAGTACCAGAAATCCCCGCCCCCGGGCCGCCCCGCCCCGCCCCGCCGCGCCCCGCCCAGCGCCGCGTCCCGGAGGGAGGCCCGGGGCCGAGCGGGACTCCGCCGCCCGCCCGCCCGCCCGCTCGCCGGCGGGATCCCGGGGCCCAGGCGCCCCGCGGGACGCAGGCCGCAGGCCGCGCGCCACGCTGTCCCCGCTCCGCCGCGGGACGCGCCCGGCTGTGCCCGGCGCCTCCCTCGGTCCTGTGCCATCGCCTCTCCACCCGCGGCAGATGGATCCTCAGCCGCTTTTCAAGGCAGGGGCTCGCTCTAACCCAGACTGACCTGGAGCTCTGACACTTCCTACCTCTCATAGTTTTGTTGGCTATTTTGTGGGTCTCCGTCTAGCCCAGGCTGACCTGGAATTCACCCTGGAGTCTCAGGCTGGCCCTGAACTCACTGCAATCCTCCTACCTCTGCCTCCCGAGGGCTGGGATTAAAGGCGTGCGCCACCACGCCCGGCTCTTTCATAGGCGTTTAGAGCTACTAAGGGCACCAGGCATTCGTCAGGTGTTGTGGAGGGGCGCGTGGGCTGCACTCCGCAGAGGAGTGCCCGGCTCCGCTGGCCTGGCCTGGCCTGGGGTCGGTGCCCATCCAGGCGTTCCAAAGACCTACAACAGCTCTAACTGCTGGAGCAGGTCTGCGAGCCCGGATCAGAAGGGACCCGGGAGTTCACCTGTCGGTCGCACCTTGTTTCGCAAGTTCTTTAGTTATAATTTCAACCACAGCCTGTAACTGATGGTGGTACAGTTAGTTTAACATTAGATGGGTGTCAGGTGCCCATAGGACGCACCGTCTGCCCAGGCAACTGAACCATGATCATGGATTTTGCGTTCATTCGTGGCCTCTGTAGGGCACTTTGTGCCTATTTTGGGAGGGTGGTCAGCAAGGTCCTCCTGGCACCTCCAGGCTGGGGGCCATGGTTAGGAGAGTCTTGGGGGAGAGGTGGCTGCCGGCTGCAGGGGTGTGGGGGCCTCTGGTGGTCGGTACAGGGAGTGCAGGTGGTAGCAGGACGTAAGGGGGAGACCCTCCAGGCTCCCCAGCCCTCTGGAGGCAGAGGGAGGAGGATTGCTGTGAGTGCGAGGCCAACCTGAGACTACCTAGTGAGTTCCGGGTTAGCCTGGGCTAGAGTGAGATCCTACCTCGAAAATCAACAACAAAGAGACTGGTGCCAAAGGAAATCTTTATCTGACAGCAAATCCAAGAAGGCTGGAGCTTGGGGATAAGTCAGCACTTAACGACACTTCCCTGCAAAGCCAGTGGGCCCAGGGTTCAATTTCCCAAAACCCATGTGAAGCCAAACGCACAAAGTGGCACATGTGTTTGGAGCTTTTTTGCAGAGGTAAAGACCCTGGTACACCCACGCTCTCTACCTCGCCACCCCCAAAAAATTAAAATTAAAAATGAAAACGAAAAAAAAGCTGGGCATGGTGGCGCACACCTTTAATCTCAGCATTTGGGAGGCAGAGGTAGGAAGATCGCCATGAGTTTGAGGTTAGCCTGGGACTACAGAGTGAGTTCCAGGTCAGCCCGGGATAGAGGGAGACCCTACTTCGAGAACCTTCCCCAAAAAAAGAAAGTAATTTGGAGGCTGGGGGTTTAACTCAACCTAGTATGTTTGAGACTGTGAGTTTGCTCCCCAGCACCACTGTGGAATGTTCTGGGCAGAGTGGTGCACAGCTGTTGCCCACCTACATGCCTGGATTGGTTTGGAGAAGGAAGTGAAGTGGCAGATTGACAGCCTCTGGTGACATCTGTGCCTGGAGCTACAGAAGACTCAAGGTCTTCCCATGACCAGATAGGCCTGTGCACCTTTTCTTTCATTGTTGTGGTTGTTGTTTTAATTTGATTTATTTATTTCCAAGCAGGGGGGGGGAGGAGAAAGAATGGGCATGTATCATGCCAGGGCCTCCAGTCACTGCAAACCAACTCTAAACCCATGCGCCACTCTGCACATCTGGCTTTACGTGGATACTGGGAAATCAAATCTGGGTCATTAGGCTTTACAAGCAAGTGCTTTAATGGCATCTCTCTGGCCCTGGGTGTTTGTTTTTCCCCCAGTCCCTTTCCCTGCTTCCCAAGTAGATGATTCACATTTCTCATATTCTTCATATGCAAGCAGAGTGAGACACAGAGAGACAGAGAGAGAGAAAGAGAGAGAGAGAGAGAGCGCACATCAGGGCCACCATCTTGTGGGTCTGGTTTATGTGGGTCCTGGGGAATTGAACCCCGGGCCTTAGGCACTAGAAGCAAGTGCCTTAACTGCTGAGCCATCTCTCCAGCCCCTGTACTTTTTCTTTTTAACTTTATCTATATTTACCTTTTAAAACAAAATGTAACTTGGACACTACATTTCCAAGCCAAGACCCAGGGTAGCTTACCTTTTTTTTTTTTTTTTTTTTTTTTTTTTTTTGTTTTTCAGTACTTTATTTTGGAAAAAAAGAAAAAAGAAAAGCCCTCCGGGGAATCCCTCCCACCAAGTTGTTCCAGTTTAATGCAGAATTATTAACTACAGGGGATGGAAAAGTTAGAAAGTGGATCCTACAAGACAAAATGAGTCATTTTTGACAAAAATTTCTTTTCAAATATCAAGGTATATATGTCAGAATGCTTCAGTGACAAAAGATGTCATCTA
This sequence comes from Zapus hudsonius, assembly GCA_004024765.1. Lineage (NCBI taxonomy): Eukaryota > Metazoa > Chordata > Mammalia > Rodentia > Dipodidae > Zapus > Zapus hudsonius. The sequence continues at coordinate 6,923 of PVHP010028085.1, forward strand.
CTATGGACGGTAGGTAGGGTCTCGCTCTAGCCCAGGCTGACCTGGAATTCGCTATGTAGTCTCAGGGTGGCCTTGAACTCACAGCAATCCTCCTACCTCTGCCTCCCAAGTGCTGGGATTAAAGGCGTGCGCCACCACGCCCGGCTATATTTAAAAACTTTTTATTGACAGCTTCCATAATTATAGACAATAAACCATGATAATTCCCTCCCCACCCCACTTTCCCCCTCTCAACCCCCTCCATCATATCCCATCCCCCGCTCAATTAGTGTCTTTTATTTCAATATCAAAATCTTTTCCTCCTATCATAAGGTCCTGTGTAGGTATTGTCAAGCACTGCAAGGTCATGAATATCAAGGCCATTTTGTGTCTGGAAGTTTGCATTGGAAGCAGTCCTCCCCTTCCTTTGGCTCTTACATTCTTTCCACCACCTCCTCTGCAATGGACCCTGAGCCTCATAAAGTGTGATAGAGATGTCCCAGTGCTGAACACCCCACTGTCACTTCTCAGAATTTTGTGTCATCCTGTTGGTCACCACCATCTGAAAAGAGAAGCTTCTCTAACCAAAAGTGAGAATAGCATTAATGTATGGGTATACACATTTTTATAAGTGCTTATAAGACGGTTTGGTTGTCATAATATCTGCATTTAGCCAGACAACAGCAGGTGTTACTCCCCTAGGACTCATGACCTCCCGAGCCATAGGCTTTTGACAGGTCTTCAGTACCAGGCATGTATTCCCTTCCTTGGAGAGGGCCTCTAGTCCAATTCGAGAGCAGTTGGTTACCCCCACAATAAATGTGCCACTATTGCCCCAGTTGGCACATTTGAGCTGGCTGGCCTGTCTTAAGTCTTGCAAGGTCCACTGCTGTCCACCACCATTGATGACTTCTCTCATCCCATAGGGCTCCTGGCAGCCATGGCTTTTTCCAGCTTTCTGTCAGCTGGTTAACAGGGAGGAGGTTTCCAGCTCAGCTCCAGCTTGATTTCCCAGTGACCTGCACCCAAGCATGTAGGGTCTTCAGCAATAGAGTCTTATCATCTCATTCTGGTGGCATGCCATATTTTTTAAATGTCAACAAAAAGCAATAAAAAGCCTTGGAAGGGACTGGAGAGATGGCTCAGCAGTTAAGGCACTTGCCTCCAGTGCCTAAGGCCCTGGGTTCAATTCCCCAGTACCCACATAAGCCAGAACCACTGGTGGTGGCCCTGGTTCTCTCTCTCTCTCTCTCTCTCTCTCTCTCTCTCTCTCTCTCTCTCTCTGCTTGAAAATGAATAAATAAAATATTTTTTTAAAGTCTTGGAAATAGTTATTCAGAAGAAATGAAGCCAAGACTGAACACGTGGACAGTGATTCTCTGGGAGAGGCTGAGTCAACTTCTTTCATGCGGGACATGTCATCATCAATCTTGTTACTTTTGTGAGAGAGGCTGGCCTCCCATTCACAACGTCCTGCCTCAGTCTCTCCTGTGGGAGGGTCACAGCCACCCCCCCTCAACACCATGGGTTCAAAGAGTCCAAAACCTGACCCATTCATCCATCCAAATGAGTCACTTCTCTTCCTGTATCTTTTTATAAGAACTATTTAAATTGTTTTCATTTCATTTTGGTTTTGGGGTGTGTGTGTGTGTGTTTGTATCTGTGTTTGCAAGCGTGGCACGTGTATGCAGGTCCACATGCAGGTGTGCAGGTTGCAGGTCCACGTGCAGTTGTGCAGGTAGAGGCCAGAGACCTATGCCAGGCATCTTGCTCGATTGCTCTCCACCTAATTGACTGAGACAGGATCTACTTGATCCCAGGCTCACCAGATTGGCTAGCCAGCTCGAAGCTCCGGGCTCTGCCACACTCACCCTAAGAATTCCATGGGAAAGTCTCCATGGGTGTCTCCACACACAGGAGCCACCTCTCGTTCTTCACACCGAGTGGAGCAATTATGCCTGTTGCATTCTGTCACACTGGCGCCCTTCACACCTGAAACATCACTTCAGTTAGAGCTGGCCTGTGTCTGCAGGAATCCAGAGGCCCTGCAGCTGGGGCTCAGTTGCAGTGACAGGAGGCCCTGGCGCACGTGCGCATGCTCGCTTTCTCTCTCTCTCTCTCTCTCTCTCTCTCTCTCTCTCTCTCTCTCTCTCTCTCTCTCTCTCTCTCTCTCTCTCTCTCTCTCTCTCTCTCTCTCTCTCTCTCCCCTTGAAAATAAATAATAAAGAATTTTTTTAAATCCCCGTCCTGCAGGAACCTTTATGAATTTCTCCCATTATTGCCTTAAACTATGTCTTGGTGTTATTTGAAACTATAGAAACATACATTTTGATATTGACTCTTCTTTCTTCTTTCTTCTTTCTTTTTTTCTTTTTTTGGTTTTTCGAGGTAGGGTCTCACTCTAGCCCAGGCTGACCTGGCATTCACTATGTAGTCGCAGGGTGGCCTTGAACTCACGGCAATCCTCCTACCTCTGCCTCCCCGAGTGCTGGGATTTAAGGTGTGCATCACAATGCCTGGTTTTGTTTTATTCTTTTTAAAAAATATTTTTGGGGACTGGAGAGATGGTTTAGTGGTTAAGGCACTTGCCTCCAGTGCCTAAGGCCTCCGGTTCAATTCCCCAGTACCCACATAAGCCAGACCCACAAGGTGGTGGCCCTGGTTTCTCTCTCTCTCTCTCTCTCTCTCTCTCTCTCTCTCTCTCTCTCTCTTCTCTCTCTCTTCTCTCTCTCTCTCTCTGCTTGAAATAAATAAATAAATAAAATATTTAAAAAATATTTTGGGGGCCTGGAGAGGTGGCTAAGTGGTAAAGCACTTGCCTTCAAAGCCTAAGGACCCACGTTTGATTCCCCAGTACCCACATAAATCCAGATGCCCAAGATGGCCCATGTGTCTGAGGTTCATTTGCAGTAGCTAGAAACCCTGGTCTGTCATTCTCTCTCTCTCTCTCTCTCTCTCTCTCTCTCTCTTTCTAACTCCCTCTGCCTCCTTCCCTCTTTCTCAAATAAATAGACAAATAAAATATTTTTTTTAATATATGAATATTTGAGAGAGTGTATGGGCTCTTGCACTGCAAACAAACTCCAGAAGCATGCACCATTTGCATGACTGGCCTTATGTGGGTACTGGGGAATTGAGCCTGGGCTGTCAGGCTTTGCAAGCAAGTGCCTTTAAGCACTGTTTTCTTCTTCTCTTCTCTTCTTTCTTATTTCCCTTCCTTCCTTCCTTTCATTCATGCATTCATTCATATGTTTTTTTGAGATAGGCTCTCACCCTAGCCCAGGCTGGCCCAGAACTCAGCAATTTTCTTTCTGATTTTTTTAAAAAGGTTTAAGACAAATGTCAAATTTTATATTTTTATTTTTTAATTATTTGCAAGCAGCGAGAAAGTGAGTGTACCAAGGCCTCCAGCAGTTGTGCCACTTTGTGTATCTACTTTATGTGGGTGCTGGGGAATCAAACCTGGGTCCTTAGGCTTTGCAGGCGAGTGCCCCAACTGCTCAGCCATCTCTCCAGCCCATCTTCATTCATTTTTTTGAGGTCCTAGGGATTGAACCCAAGACTTCATGCATGTTAGGCGAATGTTTTACCACTGAGCTACAGCCTTAGCCCTAGAGCAATTTTCTTACCTCTGCCTCCTGAGCAAGCCACCATCCTGGCCTGAAAGTAATTTTTAAGTAACTAAAGTCAAGGATGGTTTTTAATCTTGGGACTTGCCTAAACAAGGAAGATGTTTTGTCATTGGTGTTAATTAGTTTTATTTTAAGTCCTTAATTAAAAAACTCTGGGCTGGTGAGATGGATCAGCAGTTTGCATGCCTGCAAAGTCTAACGACCTGGGTTTGAATTCCCCAGTGCGCACGTAAGCCAGATGCACAGGGTGGCACATGCATTGTTTACAGTGGCTAGAGGCCCTGGTGCACTCATACTCTCTTTCTGCATCTCTCTCTCTTTGCAAATAACTAATAAAAATACATTTTTTAAAAAAAAAATCAACAAAAGCCGGGTGTGGTGGTGCACTCCTTTAACCCCAGCATTTGGAAGACAAAGGTAGAAGGATCGTTGTGAGTTCGAGGCTACCCTGAGACTCCATAGTGAATTCCAGGTCTGCCTGAGCTAGAGCAAGACCCTACCTCAAAAACAAACAAGCAAGCAAGCAAACAAACAAAAAACCCTCAACAAAGACAAAGTCAAACGTGTGATGCAACGTGTGCGTTCTAGTTGTCTGCAGATGGGATAGTAACAGGGTAGATGCTTCTCTTTGGCAAGTCTCCAGTAGCTTCTGCAGAAACAGAGTAAGTGTTAAAAAACAAAATCTCAAAGCCTTAAAATATGTCCCTAAGTATAAACAAAATATTCAGCAAGGGGACAGTAGATGTAGTTTCCAGATTAACAAAAAAGTAATACTTATACCTCAGAGGTAAGGTGCTTTCCAAAAGTGAGGCTCCTAGAGAGACACCTTCTCTGGTTATATATCGGGTCTGAGTCTATGTCACAGCTGCCCTCCCTCGGATGCCAGTCCTGAGGAGAATAAAACCTCTTCCACACACCAGCCCTAATCCCAACCGAATCTACTTTGTATGTGGCAACCCCCATTTTAGTATCTTTTAAACTCGGTGTCTCAAAATTTAAAAAACAGACTAAAGTCCTTCCAATTTATAACACAGTCCATGTTGTGGCTCCCCTGAAGCAATATATAGAGGCCAGAATGCAAAGTTAGAAAAGGGTCCACTCAATACATAGCAGCTAGGTCTAAATATGTGCATGAAAGCCGGGCGTGGTGGCGCATGCCTTTAATCCCAGCACTTGGGAGGCAGAGGTAGGAGGATTACCGTGAGTTCAAGGCCACCCTGAGACTACAGAGTGAATTCCAGGTCAGCCTGGGCTAGAGCGAGACCCTACCTCGAAAAACCAAAAAAAAAAAATTACACTTGAGCCATAGGAATGGTAGGGCAGCGTATAAACTTCCAGACACAAAACAGCCTTGATATTCATGACTTCACAGTGCCTGATAATACCTACACATAATGGGAGGTGGGAGGGAGGATGGAATCAATGGTTTATGGTCTATAATTATGGGAACTATCAAAAAATTTTTTAAAATGACACTTGATATATTCAGAAATATCTCAGTCTATAATATTTTCCTTTTCCTTTTTTTTGTTTTTTGTTTTTTGGTTTTTCGAGGTAGGGTCTCACTTTAGCCCAAGCTGATCTGGTATTCACTATGTAGTTTTAGGATGGCCTCGAACTCACAACAACCCTTCTGAACCTCTGCCTGCCAAGTGCTGGGATAAAAGGCGTGCGCCACCACACCTGGCTTATAAATAATATATTAACAGCTTGATTTACGAAAATTCAGTACAAGAATGTATGACATTAAATAGATTTTCTATATTTTAAAAAATATTTTATTTATTCATTTTCAAGCAGAGAGAGAAAGGGAGGGAGGGAAGGAGAGAGAGTGCACCAGAGCCACCACCTTGTGGGTCTGGCATATGTGGGTACTGAGGAATTGAACTTGGGGCCTTAGGCACTGGAGGCAAATGCCTTAACCGCTGAGCCATCTCTCCAGCCGATTTTCTATATTTTTTAAACCAGTTGACATCAGTAAAGCTTGAGGATTGTGTAAAGTGGATTCTAAACACAGCAGGAGAGAAACTCCAGAACTTTGGATGAACTGGCAGCCTCTGGACTTCTTGGGTGGACATTACTCTTCAGATGGACATGCGACACAAATGCTGAAGCCTAGGGACTTGCCCCAAAACACACACTTCCATCATGTGTCCCAGCAGCTAAAACGCTGTACAGACAGACCACTGCTCCAAGGTGCAGAACGAGCAGTCAGTCGGTCGTCATGGTGGACCGGCGGGTCGTTTGCTCCTCCAGCCAGTACCGGAGTGGCGGGAAGACAGGTGCCCGAACTCCATCAGGCATGTCCACTGGTGGGTCCCAGACACGCATCCCTGGCACGTGGCACCCTGCTGGAGAAGAGACAAGAGCCGCACATCTTAGTGGTGCCTGCTTTCGCATCATGGCACTGCACAGATTCCAAAGGAAACCCTGTGCGCCCAGTCCAGCTGCGGCCGTGCAAGGGCAAGGTTAGGTCACCCTTGGGTGAAGGTGGCCTCCAGCCGGGCAGCCCGAGATGCCTCTCTTTCTGCCAACATTGCTGCCACCTCTGCCTTTCTGGCTCCTGGACTCAGCCAGGACGAGTCAGGAGAGAAGGCCCAGCTGTCCCCTCAGTACTTGCGTCCTGTCTCCATCTTTCAGGTCCCACACTCAGAGTTTCGTCTCTTGAAGCTGGCCACTTCAGTCCGCCCCACCAAGCTAAGGCGTTTTCCAGTATATATACCCCTATTTTGATGCCACCATTGTTTAAGCCGGTGGCAAGGAGTAGTTGATCTTGTCCAAATTTTGTTGTTGTTGTTTTGAGGTTGGATCTCGCTCTAGCCCAGGCTGGCCTTGAACTCACGGCCATCCTCTTACCTCTGCGCCATCTCCATTGATCTTGTCCAAATTTCAATGGATGCCATTCTGCATTGACACAGCGACTGTTTCTCAGGAACCTAAAACCCAGAAGACTCCAGACTGGATCTCCACAGTCCTTAATATGTTCACGAGGCTTATTTGACTGCCGTCACTATTTTGCCTTGATGATCTTAGGGACTTGAATTAGTAACATTCTTGGAACCATGCAAAAGAAAATGCTCAGGGAACTGGCTTTGCTGTCCGGTGTCCTTGTGACCAAGCGATGGCCGAACCAACGGGCCAGTTTTCAGGATGGCATTTATGAAAAAGAGTTGCCCGAGCTGAAGGTTCCAATGCAGTCTGTGACTCACGGTCTCTCTCCTTGACCCTGGGGGAAAGCTGACTCCTAAAGACTGCTCGGAGAAAGTACTGGAAAGAAGTCTTTAATCAAGGAAGAGCTCACACACACACGGAGACAAAGGCCCTGTGAGCTTCGTTCTGTTCCACAGCCAAGACAACCAGCGATGCCCACAAGACATTGTCGTTTGGGGTTTTTGATACCAATATTCAAAAGCAATGTTCAGTCCAAGGAAGGGTGCAGGATTGTGTTTAATGGGGAAACGCGGTAGAATCCTGGCCCTAGATGCTGGAACTCTGCATGGGAATAGCTGTAATGTCATATTGTCACAAAGGCCGGTGATCAGAACATACAAAGAATTTTACTTGGGGACAGATGACTCAGTGGTTAAAGGTGCGTGCTTGCAAAGCCTGCTGGCCCAAGTCCAACTCCCAGCACCAGCATAAAGCCAGATGCAACAAGAGGCTGGTGTTTATTTGCAGTGGCAAAAAGACTCTGGAGGGGCTGGGGAGATGGCTTGATAGTTAAAGGCCCTTGCTTGCAAAGCCTGCAGACCTGGGTTCAGTACCCCAGTACCCACATAAAGCCAGATGTACAAAAATCTGGATTTTGCAGTGCAAGAGGCCCTGGTTCACCCGTACTTTCTGTCACACATGTACACATGCACATACGAATAAATAAATAGACGATAGCTAGATAGATAAGTAAAGATATTTTTGTTTTGTTATTTTTTACATTTTAAAAATATTTTTAGCCTGGCGTGGTGCACGTCTTTAATCCCAGCACTCGGGAGGCAGAGGTAGGAGGATCACCATGAGTTCAAGGCCAGCCTGAGACTACATAGTGAATTCCAGGTCAGCCTGGGCTAGAGTGAGACCCTACCTCGAAAAACCAAAAAAAATATATATTTTAATAGTTTATTTGAAAGGAGAGAGCGAGAGATAGAAAAGAGAGAGAGAGAGAGAGAGAGAGTAAGCCTCCAGCCACTGCAAACAAACTCCAGATACATGTGCCCCTTTGTACATCTGGCTTATGTGGGTGCTGGGGAATCAAACTCGGGTCGTTAGGCTTTGCAGGCAAGTGCCTTACCACTGAGCAATCACTCTAGCCCTATTTTAAATATCTATTTGCAAGCAGAGAGAGAGAGAGAGACAGATAGACAGACACAGAGAGGGAGAGAAGGGGTCCAGGGCAGCCAGCCACTGCAAACAAACTCCAGGTACACCACTCAGTGCATCTGGACACTGGGGAATCAAACCCTGGGTTGTTGACTGCAGTCAAGCACCTTAACCACTGAGCCATCTCTCCAGCTCTGTTTCGTTATTTTCAAGGCAGGCTCTCACTCTAGCCCAGGCTGACCTGGAACTTACTCTGTAGTCCAAGGCCAGCCTGGAACTCACAGTGATCCTCCTTCCTCTGCCTCCCGAGTTCTGGGATTAAAGAATTTAAATTTAAATTTTATTTTAAAAAGAATTTTGCCTCCCTAGGAGATATCTGCACAAACACAGAAACCGTTATTCACATGCTTGTATAAAAGTGAGACGTTCAAGGACACAATATAATCAATTTACTGAACCCAGATTTGCTTTTATAAAACTATAATCGAGCTCAGTATTTTCCTCACAGTACTTCCCACAGGGCTCTTCTTTCTGCAGAGGTAAAACACCATCTGTATCGGCTTCCTTCCCATCATTTTGCTGTTGGGACACAACTTAGTATCTGCAGTCAGTCAGCGTTTCTCAGAAGTTCCATTTCCTTCACTCTCAGCCTGTCTGTGCCTCACTTTCTCTCTTTGTGTTCTCGAGGATAGCTTCGCGGTGCAGGGTAGTCATTTCCAAGATCCACAACAATGACTTCCTTCGAAAATGTCACTCCTTTCAAAGGTCTTTTATGGTTTTCAGTAGCCGAAGTGGTTCTACTGACATGCTTGGATGCTTTCTCTGAAGTTCCTCCCTGCAAGGGAAGGGCACCGACAGCACGTATAACCGACGTATGAATACAGCCCTGCTTCTTAAAATATTGGCTATGTGGACATTGTGAAGAAGAAATGGAAAAAAAAATCTGGGGGTGGTGGTGCCCACGTTTAATCCCAGCATCTGGGAAGCAGATCGGAGGCTTGTGAGTTTGAGGCCAACCTGGGGATTACATAGTGAGATCCAGGTCAGCCTGGGCTAGAGTGAGACCCTACCTCAAAGAAAGAAAGAAAGAGGAAAAGAATTTCTGGGCCAGGGAGATGACTCAGTAGTGCCTGCTGCCCACTTTCAATTCCCAGCACCCACGGAAAATGCTGGCTGCATCTGGGTTCATACCCAGCCGCAGGAGGTCCTGGTGTGCACCCATTCTCTCTCTCCCTCACAAGTAAATAAATACAATTTTTTTCCAAAAAAGAGTAAGTAAAGCTGGGCATGGTGATCCTTTAATCCCAGCACTTGGGAGGCAGAGATAGGAGGACTAGAGCAAGACCCTACCTTGAAAAAAGAAACACAAAGAAAAAGACCCCGAGAATTTCTAGAGGATATAGAAGACTGTAACACCCCGTCATGACCATACTGCCAAATTTTTACAGCTGTCAAGATCTCTTACAGTTCCAAGATCTCAGAAGTCTAACAGAAACAAAACAGGAATGTAAGAATGAAGGAAGGAATTCCCAACACTGGGAGGCAGAGGCTGGAGGATCACCAGCCACCCTGAGACTCCATAGTGAATTATTCCAGGTCATCTTGGGCTAGAGAGGCACTCTACCTCGAAAAACCAAAACAACAACAACAAAAAAAAAGGCAGGGGGCTGGAGAAATGGCTCAGAAGTTAAAGGTATGTGCTGCAAAGCCTGATGGTCTGGGTTCAATACCCCAGTACCCAAGTAAAGCCAGATGCACAAAGTGGTATGTGTGTTGGGAGTTCGTTTGCGGCAACAAGAGGCCCTGACGTGCCCATTCTCTCTCTCCTCTCTCTTTCAAATAAATAAATATTTAAAATAAAAAAGAATGAATGAAATGACAAGTTTCTAGTCTTGACATATGAGACTGGTTTAGCAACGTGAAGTGAGAAGCTTCGAAGAATGGTTAAGCGACTGAACGTCGGACTCGTTCCAGTTATGGACCTAAACTATAGACGTCACCCCGACTTATCGTCCCCACCTAGGGGACAGTCCTCCTCAATCAAACCTAAATTCTAAGCAACCCGCTGCCACCTTGGTTTCTTTCCCATCCTCAGGCTCTCTTGTGTCTTTTCTCCAGTCTGTGTCCTCTCTGCCTTCTAAGGCCACCGCTTCCTTACTGTGTCTCTGGACAAGAATGCCAGGCCTCACCGGAGCATTCAAGTTCACCATTTTTGGTAGGACCCTGGGAAAAGCAATCGACAGAGATTTAAAAAGTCATGCGTCTTAGCACGATCACATATGACACCGACATCCTCCACCGTCGGGTGCACTTACCTTTTTGGCTTTCCATGTTTGTTGGCCTCCACATTAGCAGCTAAACAATCTTCACCTTCGAGAGCATTTGAACAAAGAGCCCTTGCTAGCTCTTCACTGTCCTTGCCTTGGAAACTGAAAACAAAAAGCAAAATTCCAGCTGGGCATAGTGGCACACCTTTAATCCCAGCACTTGGGAGGCCGAGGTGGGAGGATCGATGCGAGCTTGAAGCCACCCTGAGACTTCATAGTGAATTCCAGGTCAGCCTGGGCTAGAAAGAGACCCAGCCTTTAAAAAACAAAACAAGGGCTGGAGAGATTGCTCAGTGGTTAAGGCACTTGCCTGCAAAGCCTAACAACCCGAGTTCAATTCCCCAGTGCCCACGGTAAAGCCAAATGCACAAAGTGGCACATGCATCTGGAGTTCATTCGCAGAGGCAGGAGGCCCTGGTGTGTCCATTCTCTCCATCTGTCTCTCTTCTCTCTCTCTCTCTCTGCTTGCAAATAAATAGAGAGAGAGAAGTAAAAACTCAGAAAAGGAACAATGATCTTGACCATAAAATGTGGAATGGGAATTTCACTGCTAAACAGAAAACTATCATTTTAAACCCAAGATGGAAAAAGTAGACGGAGGCTTCACTACTCGTTCTATTTATTCTATTTTCTAAGGCAGGGTCTCACAGAGCCCATGCTGGCCTTGAACGTGATCTGGATCTTCCTGCCTCTGCCTCCCAGTTGCTGGGATGACAGGTATGTGCCACCATTCCTGGCTCTTACTTTTCTGTTTTAAATAGTTTCAGATTATTGCTAGATAGATTTTCTACTGAGACTTGAACTCTGGCCCCAAATTATCAACATGAAATGGTACCATTTATATAGAAAAACCACCAGTAAGAGGATGATGCAGGTGAAGCAAATCACAAGGATGACGAAGAACGTGAAAGCTGTGGTGTCAAAGGTCGAGCTAGAAGACGCATCCATTCTCTCTCACAATCGCTGATTGTCCAAATATTCTTTTCTGGCTCAGTTTGAATGTAGTTCTCTTGTTCTTTAAGTTTTCTAGAAACAAGGAGAAAAGGCTATTTTGCTGTTCTCTGATCCAGTTGAGCGTCTTCATCAGTAGACGCTGGGCTGGTTTGGTGGAGAAGTGACTCACAGTTTAATTTCTCTCCATCAAAGCTGGGGGGCTGAGGTGACCGGAGGGGAGACTGAGCTGGGACACGCTGCTCATTCAGCTCACCTCCCCTCACCCCAGAAACGGTCAGAATCCAGGGGATCGCCAAGCCCAGCTCGCCATTCTTCTAAGTGACATCACAAAACCATGGAGCTGTGGGGGGATCTGAGGCAGGAGGATCTCTCAGCTCAGGGTGCTGGGGCCTGTCCGGCATTTCTCCTGGCGATGAGGAGTGGGGGTCACACCGCCTGCCTTGACCAGTTCTTGGACAAGGACTTTCCTCCTACTTTGCAGACATCATCTTTCCTTTCCTGGCCTGCTCACTCCTGCGTTGTTCTTTTCACAGATGAAATCCACCAATGCTCGTCCTCCTTACAAAATTCCCTCCTGTAGCCCCCAGGTAACTTCATTGGCAGGTGATCTCTCTGGGAAGAATGGTGAGTTAAGATGGTTAGAACACGACCCAAGTTCGGGTAAGAATGAGTGATGCTTATGGCGAAGAGAGAATGGATTGTCTGAGAAGGAAGGAACATGAGAAAGAATATGGAGAGATGGCTCAGCAGTTAAAGGCATTTACTTGCAAAGCCTGATGGAACCTGGGCCTTCAATTCCCCAGGACCCATGTAAAGCCAGATGCACAAAGTGGTGCATGCATCTGGAGTTCTTCGTAGTGGCTTAAGGCCCCAGCATGCCCATTCTCTCTCTCTCTCCTTTAAAAAATTATTTTTATTTATTTGCAAGCAGAGAGAGAGAGAGAGAGAGAGAGACTATGTTGGCGGGTTCAAGGTCAATTTTATAGACCCTGTAAACACTGGCGGCACTCCTCGTGCAGTGAGAATTCCTGCTGCAGGGCTTGCATCCCACTTCCTAACTCTACATGGCTGCCAGGAGACCTCAAATCTGCTCAGGTCCTGTGCACATCACGACTGGCTCTGAGGAGATGGAATCGGAATACACACGTGCAAAACCCCAAACTGGGTACTGACCTGAGTGTACTTCGTGCCCACTACATGGATGTGAGGATACAAAGCTTCGCTGTGAAGGGACACGGGCCCCACCTCCACGCGGGCTCTGAGCTGGCCTAGGGTGCGCCTCGGAGTCAGGCATGGGGCGAGGGAGGGGGACGGCTGGAACAAAAAGACAACGTGCAAAAATTCTAAGGCTGCATGTCCTCAAATTCTCCCCCAAAAATTGAAGAGGAAGCATTTTCTTACTATTCCATGAGACTTTCGTTACCCTGACATCAAAGTTAGACAGAAGAAAGCTGAATGACAGCGACTGAGAAGATGGCTCAGTGGTTAAAGCGCTTGTTTACAAAACCTAACAATCGGGGTTTAAGTCCCCAGTACCCACAAAAAGCCAAAGGCACAGGCGTGGTGGTGCACGCCTTTAATCCCAGCACCCGGGAGGCAGAGGCAGGAGGATCACAGTGAGTTCAAGGCCACCCTGAGACTGCAAGAGTGAGTTCCAGGTCAGCCTGGGCTAGAGCGAGACCCTACCTCGAAAACCAAAGGCACAAAGTGGGACATTTATCTGGAGTTTGCAAATAAATCAAAATATTTTTAAAAAATATTAAGTGTTCTTTTCCTTCCTTCTTTCTTTGTAAACATTTTTATTTTCGTGTGTGTGTGTGTGTGTGTGTGTGTGTGTGTGTGTGTGTGTGTGTGTGTGTACGCGTGCACCAGGGCCTCTTGTCACTGCTTACACCATTTCCATGTCCAGCTTTCTAGGGTGGTTTAGGAACTGAACCTGAACCCTTAACTGCTGAGCCATCTTTCCAGCCCCCCTCTGGTTTTCGAGGTAGGGTCTCGCTCTAGCCCAGGCTGACCTGGAACTTACTCTTGCAGTCTCAGGGTGGCCTTGAACTCACAGCAATCCTCCTACCTCTGCCTCCCAAATGCTGAGATTAGAGGTGTGCATCACCACACCTGGTTCTTTTATTTTTAATATATTTGTTTTTACATATATTTTAAATATTTATTTGCAAGCAGAGAGAGAGAGAGAGAGAGAGAGAGAGAGAGAGAGAGAGAGAGAGAGAGAGAGAGAGAGAGAGAGAGAGAGCATGCCAGGGCCTCTAGCTGCTGCAAACTCCAGATACATGTGCCACTTTGTGCATCTGGCTTTACATGGGAATTGAACTCGGACATTAGGCTTTGCAGGCAAGTACCTCAACCACGGAGCCATCTCTCCAGCCCGATATCTTTATTTATGAAAAAGACATCAGGGCTGGAGAGATGGCTCAGAGGTTAAGGCACTTGCCTGCAAAGCCTAATGACCCAGGTTCGATTCCCCAGTGCCCACATAAAGCCAGATGCTCAAAGTGGCGCATACATCTGGAGTTTGTTTGCAGAGGCTGTGTGTCAATTCTCTCTCTCTTCTAATTCTCTCTGCTTGCAAATAAATAAAAATATTTTTTTAAAAAAGAAAAAGACATCAGTTTTGGCAACTTTAAACTGTCCTTTCTCTGCCAAACTGTATATTTTTAGAAAAATTCCTTATTTTTATTTAGTTATTTACAAGCAGAGACAGACTGGGTGTGCCAGGGCCTCCAGCTGCTGCAACCTAACTCCAGATGTATTGCCACTCTGTGTATCTGGCTTTACCTGGTGTGATGGTTAAGTTTTGTCGTCAACCTGACCTGTTTAGTAATCCACCGTCATATTGGATGGGGCTCTGAGGTTGCTTCTAGGAAGGATTAACTGAAGGAGAAGTCCTTCCTCCAGAGTGGGCAGTCTGGAGAAGGTAATCTCTCACCCTTGCTGGTCCCACTGGTGAGCATCGTGACCTGCACGTGCATCCATCCTGCTCGGCCTTTAGGCCTGGACTGAAGACCAGTGGCTCCCCAGGAGGCCTCTAGGCCTTCAGTGCTGGAGAGGGACTGCTGAGCAATCCAGCCACGGGGACTGAGCAGCTATGGGTTCCTTGACTCTCTGGCCTGCAGACTGCTGTTGTCAGTTCGGCTCTCTGGAGAACCCTGTCTACTACACCTGGGTCCCGGGGAATGGAATTCAGGTTGTTAGGCCTTGCAGGCAAGCGCCTAACTGTTGAGCTGTGTTTGGGAGAAAGGGCATGCCAGGGCCTCTTGCTCCTGCAAACAAACTCTAGCTGCGCGCATGCCTTCAAGCATCTGGCTTTACGTGGGCACTGGGAAAGCGAACCTGGGTTGTCAGGCTTGTTAGCAAGTGCCTTTAACTGCTGCGGCAACTCCCTGGCCCCAAAGATCTCTTTCTTTCTTCTCTCTCTCTCTCTCTCTCTCTTTCTTTGCTTTCTCTCTCTTCTTTCTTTTCTTTCTTTCTTTCTTTCTTTCTTTCTTTCTTTCTTTCTTTCTTTCTTTCTTTCTTTCTTTCTTTCTTTCTTTTCTTTCCCTCCCTCCCTCCCTCCCCCCTCCCTCCCTTCCTTCTTTCCTTCCTTCCTTCCTTCCTTCCTTCCTTCCTTTCTCTTTCTTTTTTGTTTTTTGTTTTTCGAGGTAGGGTATCACTCTAGCTCAGACTGACCTAGAACTCACTCTGTCATTCCAGGCTGGCCTTGAACTTGTGGCACTCCTCCTACTTGTGCCTCCTAAGTGTATGGCTATTTTTTTAAATGGTATTTCATTTTTTGGTGTAAATACCATTCTTGCCCTAAATTACATTTCATGCATTTGGAGAGTTTTCAGTTTGTTTCTCTAGGAATTCTTCCAGATCTCTACTGGGTTTTTTTTTCTATCTTTTTTCAATCTGGGTACACTCTTTTTAAAAAAAAAACTTATTAATAATTCCATCCATTGTCTAAGTCTTGTGACGATGGTAACCCCATTTCCCTCCTCCCTGACCCCAACCCACTGAGGGCCCTCCTTGCTGGAATGGTTCATGGGATGGGGGGTTATGGATTATGCGAACAGTCCACCTGTGTCCTTTGTGTGTGTGTATGTTGTTACTGAGGGAGGCCATGTCTCTGGCTATTCTCCCCCACCATGGCTCTTACAGTCTTTCCACCCCCTCTTCTGCTCGGTTCCCCGAGTCCTGGTGGGTGAGTTTTAGGTCTGCTTTACTGTTGAGATCTTAAATCTCTGGGTTTCTGCTTTGGACTGTGATGGGTATCATACTCCCCCCTCTTCTTTTTTTTTTTTAAAATATTTTATTTATTTATTTGAGAGAGAGAGAGAGAGAGAGAGAGAGAGAGAGAGAGAGAGAGAGAGAGAGAGAGAGGCAGACAGAGATGAGGATGAGCACGCCAGGGCCTCCAGCCCTCTTGTGCATCTGGCTTTACATGGGCACTGGGGAATCAAACTCAGGTCCTTCTGCATTGCAGGCAAACGCCTTAACCGCTAAGCCATCTCTTCAGCCCCCCCTCTTCTTTTTTTAAAAAATATTTTATTTATTCATTTTCAAGCAGAGAGAGAAAGAGAGAGAGAGAGAGAAAGAGAGAGAGAGAGAAAAAGAGAGAATGCACCAGGGCCACCACCTTGTGGGTCTGGTTTATGTGGGTCCTGGGGAATTGAACCTGGGACTTTAGGCACTGGAAGCAAGTGCCTTAACTGCTGAGCCATCTCTCCAGCCCGTCCTCCTCTTCTTTTGAGAGAGTTTTTTATTTTGTTTTGTTTTTCGAGGTAGGGTCTCGCTCTAGTCCAGGCTGACCTGGAATTCATTATGTAGTCTTAGGCTGGCTTTGAACTCACAGCAATCCTCCTTCCTCTGCCTACAAGTGCTGAGTGCTGGGATTAAAGCTGTGCTCCACACGCCTGGCAAGGTATTTTATTTATTTGCAAGGAGGGAGGGAGCGAGGGAGGGAGGATGGGGGTGAGGAGGGAGGGAAGGAGACAGAGAAAGAGAGAGAGAACACCAAGGCCTCTTGCGGCTGCAAACACACTCCAGAAGCATGCATGCATGTACCACTTTGTGCATTTGGCTCTATGTGGGATTTTACTGGGGATTTGAACCTTGGCCCCTCGGGACAGGAGGCTCGTGCAATCAGCACCTTTAGCCACCGTGCCATCTCCCAAGCCCCTAATATGATTTTTAAAAATCCCAAATAATGTCACAGTAACTACCAAAGTATTTTG